>JAMXBB010000007.1:10180744-10203501 GCA_024138015.1 Lumnitzera littorea | reverse complement strand
CTACACCGATCATGAATCCTTAAGATATCTAAAGAGCCAACCCAAGTTATTATAGAGACAAGCCAAATGGGTCAAGTTCATGGAAGGATTTTCTTATGTCGTGAAATACAAGAATGGTAAGTACAATGTAGTGGTCGATGCTCTATCAAGACAATATTCCCTCCTGACTGAACTGTAGACCAAGCTACTTGGTTTCTTAGTAATAAAGAATTTGTATGTTGAGGATCCGTACCTTGGTCCCATCTATGCTAGATGTAAGGAAGGACGAATACTAAATGGCTATCATAGGGAGGACGGATACTTATTCAGGAAAAAGAGGCTATGTATCCTGGCTTGTTCTATGAGAGAATTGCTAGTGTATGAGGTGCATGGAGGAGGGTAGATAGGATACTTTAGCCAACGCCAAACCCATGAGGTATTATCTTCAAGATTCTTTTGGTCGATAATGATCAGAGATTTTTTTATCCATGTTGAAGAGGTATGTGAAGTGCCGAAAAGTGAAGAGTCGAGTTGAGCAAGGACACTATCTACCCTTGCCAGTCCTAACCAAACCAAGGTCTGAACTAAGTATAGACTTCATGTTAGGATTGCTGAGGACGTCCCAAGGGAAGAACTCCATCATGGTGCTTATGGATCGATTTATCTAGATGGTACATTTTGTGCATTATTCCAAAACTAATGATGCTTTGGCTATCTCTTCTCTTTTCTTGCAAGAAGTGATCAAGCTTCATGGAGTACCCATAACCATTGTTTCCTATCGAGACCCGAAGTTCATGAGCCACTTTTAGTAGATACTATGGAGATGAATGGGAACCATGCTATTGTATAGCATGTCCTATTATCCATAAACTGATGGACAAATTGAGGTTGTCAATAGAAAAGTAAGAACTTTACTATGGGTTGCTGTTGGATGAAATATGGTTGATTGGGATCTATGTCTACCAATCATTGAGTTCGCTTACAACAAGACCGCCCATAGTGTTATAAACATGTCTCCCTTTAAGGTCGCTTATGGGTTTAACGCTGAGCTCCTAATAGATCAAGCACCTTTACCGAGGCTCGAATATGACCTGCTAATTGTAGAGAGAGTTGAAGCCATCAAGACCATGCACCAAAAGGTGATAGAGCAGTTAAGTAAAGCTACTAGCAAGCTCGAGAGGTAAGGCTGAAGATAGAAAAACAGAGAATTTCAACCAGGTGATTTGGTTTAGATCCATCTCAATAAGGAATGATTTCTAAACTTGAGGAAGACTAAGTTATCTCCCAAAGCCAACAATCTCTATAAAGTGCTTGAAAAGATTAATCATAATATTTACAAGATTAAACTATTAGAGGAATACAACGTCTCAAACTCTTTCAACATTGTCGATCTCCATCCGTACACTCTCAAGGACGAGCAACTTAGAGTCAAGCCTGATTTGATCCCAAATCTTAAACAGCTTGAAGGGGATGATAAGGATTACATACCAATCACGTACTCTAGAGCTTGTGCACTTGCTTAGGTGGCCCGTTGAGCTGTCCAATGTGAATTGAGTGTCGAGGAGCAATGCATACCCCAGTCCGACCTACTAAGTTACTTTGCTCTTCACATCATCCAAGAAGCTACTGAGGTGACTAGCCGACATGCCAAGTTGACCCCTCTGTTAAACACTAATCCAAGCATCGAATCAGGACATAGCTGACCTCACCAATTTCTAAGTCCAGTTGATAGTTGTCAAGAGTCGAACACCTAAGGTCGACTCGAAAATGAGTCACCCTTAAACCAACCACTGTTTAGTCCTAACTCTTCGAGTTACCGAATTGCCAACGCTAACCTGATCGATTGAGACCCCACCCTTACTTAGCTAGCAGCGTCATTAGGACCATAGAATGAGCAAACTACACACACGCTATCCTTTTCTAACTTCGTACTGTACTTTCTGCCAACAAATATTCTTTTTGCACGATTACATTGATACTCCTGTAAATTATTCCCCTTTTCCTTAACAAGTAAGAATCATTTTCTGTAATTGCCCATTACCTAAGATTTACCCTAATTGGGTACTCTAAATACTCATATATTGTAATGGCCACAACAACAACATTGAGAATATACCAAACTTTTAGATACACTCTCTTGAGCTAAGTGTTCTTCTACTTACTCTTGAGTTAGTCCTATCTAGCCCATCATTTCATATGAAAGTCCACTAAGGAAACCTTACATATGATCAACAGTTACTCCACTATAGGCCCTGCTACTATAGGCCCCTAGAGCAAACGGGTCAAGAAAAATCAGCAAACCATTGATTTAGCTTAAATATTGATTAGTCCAATTAGATCCTTTTTAACCTAGCAAGTACAACTATACAAACAAGCACCACGTACCTAGAAAGCCGAATCTGAACCAAAAACAAAGTCTGAACCAACCATGGAACCCAACTTTAACAACCTGATGGTTAATTAGAATCCACAACTTTAAGTCCCGTCCCGATTAGTTCTAACCACCTAATCAAGGAGAACTGGAACTTAACAACCAGCATAAATCTATATGAAAAATAAGCATACACATTAACCTTCATTTTTCAGTAATTGAGCTCTACCTAAATTTACTTGTAAACCTATTTATTTGTTATTTGGTAATATCCTAACTTGTCACTTCAAAGGATCCAAATGAAAATAATCAAATGAAATCATAAATCAAGAATGAAAATTGGAGATAATATAAATACATAATACGATAAAGCCAAAAGTTGACATATTTATATATAATATTATTTATTTACTTCAAATCATAAATTTCGATTTAAATCAATATATATATAAGAAAATATAGAGAGGACACATGATGAGGGTGTTAAAATATATAATTTAATGAATCGATATAGTAGTAAAATAATACGTACTTAATTGGATAATATTACAATTCATAGAAACACATAGGGAAGGATATATTAATAATTGAAATCCAAAACAGACATATTTTACAAATAATATAATATACTATATAATCATACTAATTATAGTTGTAAAAATACTTAAATCATAATACCATCATTAATAATAATAAGGTATAACAGTAATAAAATAGTATCGTTATAAACCAAAACGACACTTAAAGTACATATATGATATGGGTATTAACGTACTAAACACCAAGCAAGAAAATACTGACCCAATACCAAACATAACAGGAAATAGAAATCTGACTTCATAAACCGACATATACATATAATATGATAGGGTAAAAAGAAATAACTTATTACTTAATTATTCATATAGTAAGGAAATCATATATAAAAGGAGAATATAAGTTAAACACATAATGATGATGTTAAAATATAGGCTTACGAGCTAAAGTAATAAAATGATACGTATGTTAGTAAATAATACTTAAGTTCGTAAAAATTTGTAAAGGTAAATAGAAGCGAAAATGGACATACTAACAATTACTATCATATAACTCATAATAATAATAACTATAATATGAGTAATGTAATGATAACGTTATCAATAATAATTTCAAAGTATAACATAAAAGGATGGAATCGTAAATGGCTAAATTGATAATTAAAATAATACATATATGATACAAGAATTAACATACTGTACATCCAACAAAAATAGTGACCTAACTTCATAATTATACATATATCCAAAAGTTTGATGTGTGACACAATTTATAATAATAATTTTTATATAAGATAATAGTATAATAAACTAGATAATTCACTCTATATAAGAAATCTATTTACTAAAAGAATAATTATTGCTTACAACAATCTAGGAAAATGAAAGATAAAATACTACGTATAAGATACCGAGAAATGATATCGAGTCAACTTGAACAAAGTAAATAGCTCTATTTTATTACAGGGCCAATACAATATGTGTCTTATTTTTGGCAAAATCAGGTTTCCTTCATCAGAAAAAGTACATGGGAGAGCCATGGAATAGATGCTTAAGTGAGTTGCAACTTGGATATACACAGTAATATATAGTCTTGTTGGACTAAAATTTTACTTGATTGTGATACCCATATCATGTAGTTGATGTACCAAGATGCAGTGTTATGTCCCTATCACATTTGTGTAACATAAGTACTATTTCTAAGTATCTTGGAAAGCTATAGTTATTTGGAGTTGTTTACTGAAGATACCGTTATGCTTATCTTAAAGAGAACATAAACTTTGTCATGTACTTCATTGTTTTGTTTACTCTTTCAAGATACAAAACACCCGATTTATTTCTCTCTATAAGCGACTAAAGTTCAAACTGTGGCCCATTCTTTTTTTTTTTTGTTTAAAAAATTAATAATTATATATTAGGTTGGATTTAAGTCCTTGAAAAAAAATAATCAAACCATAATATATGACTCATTATGGTTAAAAGGTGTGAATTGTAACCAATCAGATACATATCATATATGTTTAGTGTCCTTATTTTTTAAATCAAGAATTTAGATCTTAATTTTTCGAAAAACATGCTTTCAAATCTTTTATGACCCTTGGCTCCACCAACCCTAATAGAAAGAAAAAAAGAAAGGAAATTTATATGACTAATAAAATAATAAATAATATAGAATTGAAACGTTTTCAAACAAAGAGGTTGAACTTTTGGTTTTTTAGTTGTTAATGCTTTATCTATATCTATATATATTAAGCGAATAGCTATGCGATAACTGTTATTCGACTCTACCCTTTAAAACTATACTATAAAAAATTATTTTATAACTATTTCATAAGATATATTCTTTTCAAATTCAATAATCGTCCTATCCTTTCACTTGATTCTCTCTCACTTTCCTTACTCCTCTTAAGTTGCAATTTTCGAAACTGAAAACCAACGCTTCCTTCTCTTACTCTTTTCTCTATTCCATTTCTCTTTCTTTTCTGATCAAGTTCCACACCCTTCATCTTCTTCTCCTTTTTTAGGACAATAACTAGAGTTTTATATCCTAAAAGGGAGAAGAAAGGAAAGAAAGAACAACTTCTTTCGGGTTACTATTTCAATGGATGATATAGATAGTGAACAATATAGTGAACTATAACAACCAAGATGGGAGTTTTTCCACTTGCCAATTGAGATAAAACAGAAGCATAAATTAAAGGATTACCTTCCTTTGGCATTGAGGATTATAATAGATGGCTTACCTTACCAAAATCCTGCAGGTCTAATTCTATTTTCCTTTTTATTTCAACATGGTCTGATGAGTTATATTAATGCCATAAGTAGTATTATACTGTCTTAATTTTCTACATGTCTTTTTTTTTTTTTAGGGTTTTCTTTTTGAAAATCTCCTTCAATTGACGATGAGATTCATGGGAAATAGGAAGGATTGACCAAATGTCACTCCATATTAAGTCTTATTAGGAAGGGGACATTTTAATCATTGAGAATTATGTAGAATACGTTTCTTTGATTTTTTAATTTAACAGTAGAAGAAAATTGATGGATAGAGTTTCATTAAAGTTTAAGTTTTTTCATTTGTTTCATTTAAGTTTTCCTTCATAATTGAATATTCTACTTCTGAAACTATGTGTTTGGCATCTCACGACATATGTCCTATTATTTTGCTTTTGATAGTTGAAATTAGTTGAGGAAAGGGTATGCTTCTCACGACACATTGGTGATAATTGTGGAGATAGTGAAATAGCCCCTTAGTTTTATTGTCTTGGGATACTATGTGTGAATATGTAATGAATGTACTGTAAAATGTTGTGCACAATTATCGACCTATATTTTCAAAGCAAGATGCAGTTTAATGTCATATATGTTGGGAAAGTTATTCTAATTTGTGCATTGGAAATATTGTGCAAAATTTTGTCCTATGAATCTTCATATTCCATCTACCATATCTTTATAGTGATTTGTTGTGCCTTATACATATCAAAATTTCTTTTAATGTTTTGGTTTTTTTCACTTGACTTATGCATTAAGATAATACATATTTGCATATTTGTTTGCATTGCATGTATTATAACCATTTCTTATTTATATAGTTATATATTTATTACTTTTTAAATAGATTTGTGAATAGTGCATGTGAGATAGAAATGATTTTCATGATTTCAATATATATTGATAAGATAGCACAAGACGCACATATGCAAGGATTGTTTTATTAAATATATTTTTTTTTTCACAAAGTTCATGTCGCATTGTGTTCAAACATTTGATTTTTTTAGTATTCTTAAGAATTCTTGATGGTTTAATTTAGTGTTGTGTGTTGAGATAAAGATTACACTTCTAAATGTATCCCATTGTCCTTCCCTGTCAACAAATCTATTACCTAATTACACTCTTTTGAAAAGAATCAGTTTATTAAATAGAAAATATACTTTTAGCTACTTTCTTTATAATCAATTGTGAATTTTTTTTATGATTATTGTTATACAGATAAACTATATGTTTTTGGAGTCCTTTATCTATTTGACTTGCAATTTAATAAAAGAGAGCAAGCAATTTAATTAGGTAATTGAAAGTTTTCTTAAGTATATTAAGAAACAATTCATGACTATTGAATAATTCAAAATTGGATGTATTTATTTATAATGGTGTTTTACTCACCAATTTTGATTAAATTAACGTAACACTTTTATTTCTCAATTCGTGATTAAAGAAAAATTTATTTTATATCTATTATTTGTACTACATTAGAAATACTTTTTATCTTATTGTATATCTTCTATTGTTTATCAAAGATATAAACCGTTTCCTTTTCTTATGTAATCTACTTAGATTGTTAACTATTTTTCCATAACACGCATTTCTTGATCCACAAATTTTTATGTGCATCTTTTGTGAAATCTATTAGAAAAATATCTATTTGATTTTCATTAAAGTTAGACATGTTCGTTGAATTGTTTCTTCTCGTAATTTTCCAATTAATATCTTTTTTACTTCCTTTCTAAGAAAATATCAATTTTTCTTTAAGAAAGCAAGTACAATGTGATTACCATATTATGTGTGTTTTGTCAACTATATATATTTATAATGCATCCATTGTGGTATACGTTTCTTCTATTTATCTCATTTTCAAAACTATTTATGCATTATTTTGTTTTATAAATTATTTGTTGGGTATATAGCTAGAGAAAGTAATTATGTTGCATTTCTATTTTTAGTTAGGTATATTTAGTTATTGCACACGCATTGCGAGTGTAGAAGGCTACTAGTTATACTTAATTTATATATATTTTTATTATTTTTGTGTAGGGTAAAATGATCATAAGGGGTTCAAAAGTATGTTTCTAAGATTTAGGGATTTGAAATGCTGGTTTTCAGATATAGAAAAATAACTAAACTTATTGTAGCATGGTGTTAGGAAAACCAGTTTCTTAATGAATTAGACATGCTTTAATTCCCCCCTCAAACAACAATTGTAATATTTATTGTAGTTATATATATACATGTATAATAATAAACTCACAGAGAGAGCAAATGGGATGGTGTGTAATTGCTATATATTTATCCTTAAAATAGTTAAAAGAATAATTTACTCTAATATTATGGTAGATGGAAACCATGCAATATGGCATAATTTGTAGGTTCTAGATGTAAAGCAATAAAAACTTCAAACCAAACTGTATGGTCAGAATTATGAATCTTCCCAAATCATAAAATTTTGATTTGGTTTACAGATTGAGCCGTATTTTATAATCTAGTAAAGTATATTTGCATAACTAAAGGTACCAAATTCATATACTAATAATAAACATTTATATTATGTTAGAGGTTGATGAAGTCAATATTCATGTAACTAAGAAATTTCAAATATTCATTAATAGCTATTTTTTTTTTTTGTTTAGAAATAACATACAATATAAACTTTGATTGAAATTATATATATGATTTATATATTATGTAATACAGTCTGATACATATACATTTTAATATATGCGAATTGAATTTTTTTAAGTACTATGTTATAACAAAAGAATATCTTTAAATACAAGAAAAACATTTCTTATATTTTTTTATAAAATAGTTTGGTTCAATTTTATAGATTTGTTCAGTTTATTCTTCTGTACCAACAATAGATTAGTGGTTTGGTTCAATTTAGAATTTTCTAAACCTAAGTAAATTTTTTTTTTTTCAATTTGGTTTTATTTTGTTTGTGAATTAGCATGGTTTGATTGGGTTCTCTTGCACACCCTTAAATAAAACCCTCATTTCACATTTCTTGACAAAAATACTTGGCACCTGAGGGCTAAACACACTAGTTACAAGTGTTTAAAATTGATATTTAAGGATACTTTACAAGAGAAAAACTGATAAATGTAACTTGAATGAATAGAAGTTGAGTCATGCCATTTTGTTGTCCAAAAAATGCTTTTTATCATTAAAATTTTCATGTACTAAAAGTAAAGCCATAACCATAAAGAATTGACTCAAATTTCTTCTTCCTATCCCTACTCCATAGTTTTGAGGAAATTTATGAAAGAAAAAAACAATAATTATGGAAAGAAACGGTTGGTTCTTTTAACAAAATGGAATGATAATAGTAGTAGGAGGAGTTCTATTTCTTGGTTATTATGGAGTTGGTCTAGTGGATTGTGGTATTTCTAGAAATAAATCGTTTCAAGTGGATGAGAAAGCTAAACTGCCCAAAAGGCATGTAGTAAAAACATTTTAGGTATTTTCCATATTAAATAGCCATTCTCTTTTATCTTTGTTGCTTCCAAGTTTCTACAAGAATTTATCGCATCAATGTTGCACAAAAGAAGCTTTCCTAAACATGTGAAAGCTAATACATAGCTATTAAATATTTATGGTAAATTGCAAATGCTCCCTCTTTATTTACTTTATATATCCTTAATTTGTTCCTATTTTTAAAATTGTGCATGGGAATTCCGCGAATCTTAAGACATTCTTTCTTACCCTTTTTATTATTTTGCATTTTGAAAAATTAATGAAACAAAAAAATGTACTAGAAAAAGAAATTTACATAAATTAAAACAGATAAATGCTGTTTTGGGCACAGGGTTGATTCTCATTGTCCTTCTTAACACTAGAGTAGCTAGCATAAAGTTGCTTTCCTCACTGCAGATAACATTCTCCTCAGATAGCTCGGTCTGCCCATCTTCTTTTTGCTCCTCTATTTCTTTGTCAGTATAGTCTACTTTGACGGTTGACACCTCATCTCCAATTACCATAGTTCTTTTGTTTGGACATTGAGTAGCTATATGTCAAAATCCTTAACATTTGACGTCCATGATCTCGTTTGTCTTCCTCCCTAAACTCTAGCCTTTCTCAAACTTCCTCAAGACTTCCTTCTCCTCTTCTTAGGTTATCTAAGCAAATCAGGTCTCTATAACCTTACTTGATTCAGTTCGTACAGGTCTACTCGGAATAGATTGGCTATTGCTTAGTCGACTAACAAGTTGTTGGAACCTTCCAGTTCAATGCCTTTCTATCCTTTGGGTGGCTCGGATTGCATCATCAAGTGACCTAATATCCATGATTTCTAGGATTTCTCTAATCTCGTACTTTCGTCCACCAATGAATCGAGATACAGTTCGGTCTTCTAGCTCACTAACTTCACATTGGATCATTAACATATGGAATTCCTTGACATAAGCTTCAACAGTCGATCCTCCTTGCCTCAGCTCCTTTAATCTTTTGAAGGCATCCTGCAAATAATAGCTCAGCACAAATCTTCTCCTCATAACACTCTTTGTTTCATGCCAACTCCTAATCTCTTGTTCTCCTTCCATTCTTTGGGTGATTCAGCACAAAAATAATATCTATTGGCATAAAGAATAGTACGAATGTCAGAAAAGGATAGTACGCACATAGTTTGCTCATTCTGTGGTCCCAATGACTCTGCTGGCCTAGCAGAGGTGGGGTCCCGATTAATTTAGGTCGGTGTCAATGGTTTGGCAACTTAGACAGTTGGGACTAGATAGAGGTTAGCTTAGGGGTGACTCATTTTTGGGTTGACCTTAGGTGTTCAACTCTTGACAACTATCAACTTGACTTCGAAATTGTTAGGTTAGCTATATCCTAATTTGATGCTTAGATTGGTGTTTAGTCAATAGGTTGGCTCAATATGTTGACTGGTCACCTCAGTAGCTTCCCAGATGATGTGAAGAGTGAAGTAACTCAATCGGTTGGACTAGGGAACGCACTGCTCCTCGGTACTCAATTCATCTCGATTAGCTCGACGGGCTACTTAAGCAAGCCCATGAGCTTTGGAGTGCATGATTGATCCGTGATCCCTATCACATGGGAGTTATATGTATGGGTTACGTGATAGATAGTATTGATTAGTCATTTTTCAACCACTCCCTAGCCTTGGAACAGTTGTAAAATGGTCTCAAAATGGCCTTAGAATGGCAACTTCATTTTCCCTTTTAATTTGCTTTCTTACTTTTCTTTATTTCCTATTTTTTATAATTTCTACATATTTTATTTGCTTAAATCATTTAATTAGCTGAGCATGCATTGGCGATGCGTACGCAAAGATTACACATCACAACGTAATTAAAATTTTGAGCTTTACACACTTGTTGATACAATAATAGCAATCATACATAATCAATATGCACTCATCAGATGAGTATAGAAATAATACTTAATCGACAAAGTACATAAATAACTATAGTGATACAATGGATATATTTATTAAAATACAATAAAACCTTGGGAAAGAGAAAACTTCATTAAATCATGTAATCACACATTTAAAATCACCACTAAATAGTTGTGTAGTTTTCTTCAACATGTGCAGTTAATTCCCTGAATGTGTAGTTAATTCTTAAACGTGTGACTTGTGAGGATTCTCATCCATAAGAGTGGAAAATATCTGTAGTTAAATCTTGAATGTGTACAATGATTAATATATGAATGAGAGGCAAATGAACATTTCCTTTAATAATAATAGGTAAATAGATAACATATAATCATCTTAAATATTATAGATGATAGTATGGACCGGTAAGAAAATGTTACTCATACCATATCTATGGTTAACATAAGATAGATGAAATAAAGAAAAAGAAAAATCTTTAGACCCAATAGCCACTTTTTATTCCTTGGAACTTTATATAAGAAAACTAATAATAATGTAAAAATGTGATTTATTATTAATTAAATTCCAAAAATGAGACAAACAGAAACTACCGACATTAATAAGAAAAGCTAGGGATCTTACCACTACAAACAAACCTAATTTAAAACTCATGTTATGAAAACTAATTTCATCTTTTTATAATAAGAGAATGACAATTACATGAAAATGGTAGATTAAATTAAGAAAGGGAATATTACAAACATCATTGTCTTTTTCCCTACAAAATAACAATCAACACTTAAAAAAGTGGACTTAGCATTGTAATTTCATCGCTTATTTCGTAGGCTCCTTGAAACACAATAGAGTACTACCAAAGAAAAAATAAGAGCTAGTATAGCTAAGTTCCAATGTTAC
This sequence comes from Lumnitzera littorea, assembly GCA_024138015.1. Lineage (NCBI taxonomy): Eukaryota > Viridiplantae > Streptophyta > Magnoliopsida > Myrtales > Combretaceae > Lumnitzera > Lumnitzera littorea. The sequence continues at coordinate 10,192,094 of JAMXBB010000007.1, read as the reverse complement.
ACAAATATTCTGTGAAAATCCTTTTGTTCACTATCTTATTCCTAGCTTTCTTTCATAGTTCTATAGCCTTTTGCTTTATGTTCATGCATGGGATTGAAGTTTGAGTAAGTAATGGCTTTGTGAGTGCTGATGTCTATGTGTTGTGTAGGTCAAGTGATGATACTATTGGTGGGAAATACTATTCTCCTAGCGATGGAATTGGATGGAAATTCTACGAAAACATTTAGAGTAGTACCTTATTCTATTGCCATGTAAGGTGGCATAATGGCTACTAAGTGTTTACTATTTTTGATAATGGTTATTGGGATGACATTTGTGGACCAGATCTTAAATGCTTATGGAAATTGCAAGAAGATGGGATTTACGTGTATTTTTCTTTTGAAAAGGAATGGAAGCATATGCATCCTTGGAGAAGGGTGACATGAAATACAAAAAGGATGAAAGTATTGTCAATGTGTTAGTTTCATAATGTAAGAAAGTAATTGCGTCATTTCTCTTTACATGAGATTATATATTTGTATATAACTAGTTACATACAGCATATTTACGTTAGGAGAAATGCATCAAGGATTAAAGCATAATGAATGTGTTAGCTTTATAATCAAAGAAAATAATTGAATCACTTTGCTTTACATGAGAATTTAAAATTATATATAGCTAGTTATGGTCTTGTTGGGATTTTTTTTTTTATCTGAATCTTATCTATTATTATTTTGTATATGATCTGTACCTATTTGAAATCTGATGTTTGGAAAGCCAACTTTTCTATATCTAGAATCAAATTTGTAATTTGAGTGATTAAGGTTTGAGCATTATATTTAGGAAGAAGATTTTTTGATAGTCTTGGTAAGATTGATCAAGGTTTAAATTTAGTTAAGACATTAACTAAAAAAGAATTTTGATACATCAAGTTCAAGAAAAATTTTCAAATCTCTATATAAGGATTTATTGGACAAAGTTGTGTTAAAAAATTTAAATATAGTTTTTAGCAGGTTCTCGAGATAAAGTTATAGCTTAGTTTGTTGGAAACAAATTCTAGAATTTGAAGATATTTTGCTTACGATAAGGTTAAATATTTTGGATAAATCCAACCTGATCTTTTATGAGAATTTTATGAAAAAATTCAAACAGATATATTGAAGAAGGGAAAAGACTTGTTCATGGAAAATAGATAAGTAGTGCTGGACTATTTCTTAAAGAACAAGTTATATGAAGATTTGGTCATATCTTTCCATGCTTATCCTTATTATTTGAAATGTGTTTTTCAATTTCTATGTAATCAATAGAGGATTGGAACAAATCACTTTGTGTAGCAATTGTCAAATGACTCAAACTCAGTAAAGAAACAAATCAGGATTAGCTTGGTTTGAGTTTTCAAAAATTCAAATATTTGGTTTCTATTTTCTTTTTCTAACAACAAAACCAATTATGTTTGAATTGAATTTGCTTGGAGAAATATCAAGAAATGGTTGTTTTCTAGCTATTACAGGGAAGATTGGTTTGAGATAAATTGAAGCTGCATAAGATTAACAAAGGGTAGATCAAAATAAGAACTGAAATTCTCTCTCATGAACATTATCAAAAACTTTGTCAGAAACTGAGTTAGAAACTAAGTGAAATCAGTTTCATTGTTATTGTTTTTGTGCAAAAGTTGTAAAGGGATATTTTTTTTGTTTTATCTCACTTTCCTAATAAAAGTTATTGACTTTGTAATTCAAGTGTGAGAGGATTAGGGAGTTCTTTGAGTCCCGTGTATAGCTTAGTAAGAAGCTAGTGAGATAAGATAAAGAAGTAACTGAATAACCTTATAATCTCTCATTGATGTTTGTTTGGTGAAAAGATTAAACTAGTAGAACAATACCAATGAGAAGGACCAAGTCCCCAACGGTGGAGTTAGAAGAGAACAATAAGCAAAGGACTGAAGCTTTATAAATTGATTGCCTGATCTTCTTTCTCCCCACTTTATTTACTTTTTGATCTTTACTGTTTGTATTGTTATTATTCGCACCTTAAGTTAAACAATCAATTTTCAACTACTTATCATGCCATTTAAGCTATTAAAAGGGATTTTTCTTTAACAAAAAAGTTTACTTTTTGCAAAAAATATCAATTCACCCCCCTTTTGATATCTTACTGGGATCTGCAGGAAGAAACATTTTTTTAATAAATTGATTCTAAACTAGTGTAATTAAGTCTAGTTTGAGTTTTTTTAGTATTATTTCAAATAGAACTTAGGCTAGATATTCTAAATTTGATTGAGTTCCAATCGAACTTGGGTTTTGAAATCTCAACTGAACTTCAAGCTTGAACTCATAACTTAAATTAAAAAAAAAAAAAACATAAAAAGGATACTAGCTAACGGGATTGTCAAACTAATAAAAAATTTGTGGTACTAATACACCTTATGAATTAACAAATGATATACATGTATAAATGATAGTATTTATGTGCTTTATGCACTTCTTCTCATATTAACATAATACACAAATTTCAATGGAAATAGTTGGTTAAAATGAAGACAAGTAGTTTTTGATTGCCATTTTCTGTTGTCAAATTGAATACAAAAAATATATTGAGATTTTGTAAATAAGCTTAGATAAATACAATTTTAGTTGGCCTCTTTTAAAAATAGATCTTGCTTTTCTCTTTGTTCGAATCTAAGTAGCACAACCACAATGGGTTAGGCACAAGTATGGCACAAGACTGCTTGCCCCCTAGCCGATGCCTATCCTTGGCAACTTTTAAGAAGTGACAAAAGAAAACAAAAAAATAAAATAAAATAAAAGAAATACAACTTTTATTTGTGTTTAGATATGAAGAGTGGAATGGATAGATCATTTATTTTTTTAATTAAGCCGAAACTTGTTTAGAGTAATGGTAATCTAACATTGTACCAAAGTTGCTACCACAATTAAGGTTTAGGGTGTGATTAGGGTAATTAAGTACAATTAGGTCTAAACAAGCTTATCAAGCATAATTAGGAAAATTCTAAGGCTTTGTCACATTTTATTACTTTAATTTAATTAGTTTCCTTGTCCCACATTTACTCTTAGGGTTTTCTTAAGGTTTTGGGTTCATTTACAGTTATCGATTCATGCATGTATTTAGTATTTTAAGGTTTTAGGAGATTAAAGTACTTGTTTATATTGAATGAGTGATTTTTACTATTTGACTTAGTTTTTCATAATACTCTAGGGTCTTTAGGAAATAATTAATGCTTCTTTATCATTTTAGAGTTTTTCATGTATTAGGGTTTTAGGGTTTTATACATATAATTAAGGTTTTAGGGCCAAACATACTTTAGGGTTTTCTAGCTTCTTATTTGATTAATATTTAAGGTTGGATTATCTTATCTAGGATCTTGATTCTCATTTTTGTAGGGTTTTAAGGATTATCCATTGACTCTCTCTCTCTTGCTTGACTTCTTATTGAGCTAAAAACCCGCGAGGTTTACAATAACACTTTCATTTTTTTATTACAAAGTTATGTTTTAAGAATCAATTATATTTTTTTTTTTCTTAAACTAAATTTCACATGAAACTTAAAACATTATGTGAGCTTGTTTTTAATAACTTTTCTCATATGCAATATTATAATTAAGCAATTATAAAGGGTTAATTTCATTACATTGAATTTGTAGCAAGTTTTAGGCTAACTTTTTAATATATGAAAGGGCCACTTTGTGAACAAATTGATCTCATATGGGTCACTTAGATAATTAAATCAATTTTAGTACAATAACTTTTTTCTCGATCTTATTCTTTTATTCGGGTTTGAGTAGTTTCAACGTAAATGCAACAGTTCATAACCAAACCTAGGCTTATGCAATAAAGGCATCATTCTTTCTACAATTACCTTCGAACTAGCTTCTTCAACCTTATTATAACCTCCTCTCTTGTTACTTAGTTCAACTAAAGGTGAAAAAGGGACTATTTCAGCTATTTCTTTCAAAAGGATCGATATTTAATTAGAGAATTTTATCCGTCCCTTCTTGGGTTGCAATACATGTCTAGTTCAAACTTAAGTCCCATATAGTTTCATTCCAGTTAAGGGTGACCACTCAATCCATGTGGTTCAACAAGTCACAATTGAGCAAATCAAATCACATAATAGTTCAGTCAAGATCAAAGACATACATATATGTGCACAACCATGCTACTTACGAGCACAACTAAGCTACTTACAAGACCTCTAAATGCAATAAAGTAGTACTTGAAAATACAGTTATGCATCGATCCCATTTTGAGACCATTTTTTGACCACCTCAAGGCTAGATGGTACCTAACTTCTCCCAAGGGAGACTATTGAACCTTTCATAATTGCAGGTGGCCACCTAAGACAACAAAAATTAAAACAAGAAAAATAAAATAGAACCATTGTTTAAAACCCAATTGTTTAATGTTGGGTTGCATGATCTAACTTTGACCCATAGGTTTTCAATAAGTTTTTTTAATTATTATTTATTTTATACAATAATCCACTACCCTTGGTGATACGGGTATGGCGTAGGTGAACACACGTCAACCTGTATCGCACGAACCAAAAGAGTGGGTTCGGGCCACGAGATAGTCTAAAGGATAAATGATAGTCGAAGGTTGAGTAAGGGTTCCCATACACCGACGATGGATATGACACACCAACGCCTTATACGAGCTCAGGTCACACTTGATATGATGTACAAGTTTGGCCAAAGGTCATTCACCACTAATCTACGCTCAATGGGCTAGATAAAAATAGCTCAAAAGTAACCAAAAGAACACTTAGCTTGGGAGAGTATATCTGAAAGTTTAGTGTATTCTCAATGTTGTTGTTGTGGCCATTACAATATACAAATATTTATAGTACCCAATTAAGGTAAATCTTAGGTTATAGGAAATTATAGAAAATGATTCCTATTTGTTAAGGAAAAGGGGAATAATTTACAGGGGTATCAATGTAATCGTACAAAAAGAATGTTTGTTGGTGGAAAGTATAGTACAAATGTCAAAAAAGGATAGTGCATGCATAGTTTGCTCATTCTGTAGTCCTAATGACACTACTGGCTGAGCAGGAGTGGGATCTCAATTGGTTAGGTTAGCGTTGGTAGTTTGGTAACTTAGATAGTTAAGATTGGACAGGGGTTGGTTCAGGGGTAACTCATTTTTGGGTTAACTTCGGGTGTTCGACTCTTGACAATTGTCAACTCAGCTTTAAAATTGGAGAGGTTGGCTATATCCTAATTCGATGCTTAAATTGGTGTTTGGCGAAGGGGTCAGCTTAACATATCGGCTAGTCATCTCAGTAGCTTCCTAGATAATGTGAAGAGCAAAGTAACTCGGCAGGTTGGACTGGGGTATGCACTGCTCCTCGAAACTCAATACACCTTAGACAACTCAATGGGTCACTTAAGTAAGTGCACGACCTCAGGAGCACATGATTGGTTTGTAACCCTTATCATTCCCTTCGAGTTGTTTGAGATTTGAGATCAAATCAGGCTCAACTCTGGGTTACTCATCCTCAAGAGTGTACTAGCAGAGATCTACAATGTTAAAGGAGTCCAAGATGCTGTATTCCTCTAGTAGTTCAATCCTACAAGTATTTGGATTGATCTTTTCAAGCACTTTGTAGGGACTGTTGGCTTTGGGAGATAACTTGCCCTTCCTCACGTTCGAAAATTGTTCCTTGTTCAAGTAGATCTAGACTTAATCACTTAGTTGAAATTCTCTCTTTTTCCATCCTCATCCTTGCCTCTCGAGCTTGGTAGTAGCTCTACTTAACTGCTCTATCACCTTTTGGTGCATGGTCCTGATGGCTTCAACTCTCTCTACAACTAGTAGGTCATCCTCGAGCTTTGGTAGGGATACTTGATCTATCAGGAGCTTAGGGTTAAACCTATAAGTGACCTTAAAGGGAGACATGTTTTTGACACTATAGGCGGTCCTGTTGTAGGTGAACTTAGTAGATACAGATCCCAATCAACCATGTTTCATCCAACAACAACCCATAGTAAAGTTCTTACTGTTCTATTGACAACCTCAGTCTATCCATCAGTTTGGGGATGGTAGGACATGCTGTACAATAGCTTAGTTCCCATTTGTCTCCATAGTGTCTTCCAAAAGTAGCTCATGAACTTCAGGTCTCAGTAAGAAACAATGGTTCTGGGTACTCCATGAAGCTTGATCACTTCTTGTAAGAAGAGAGAAGAGATAGCCAAAGCGTTATTAGTTTTGGAATAATGCATGAAATGTGCCATCTTGATAAATCGATCAACGACCCCCATGATGGAGTTCTTCCCTCAGGACGACCTTAGAAATCCTAACATAAAGTCCACACTTAGCTTGGACCATGGTTTGGTTAGGATGGGCAAGGGTAGATAGTATCCTTACTCGACTTGACTCTTCACTTTTTGGCAAGTCACATACCTCTTTAATACAAATAAAATATCTCTCATCATTCTCAGCCAAAAGAATCTTGAAGATACTACCTCATGGGTTCAGCGCTAACTAAAGTGTCCTATCAATCCTCCTCTATGCACCTCATACACTAGCAATTCTCTCATAGAACATGTCGAGATATATAGCCTCCTTTTCCTGAATAAATATCCGTCCTTCTTGCGATAGTCATTTAGTGTTCACCCTTCCTCACATCTAACATAGATGGGACCAAAGTATGAATCCTCAGCATATAAATTCTTTATTGTTGAGAAACTAAGTAGGCTAGTCTACAGTTCAGTTAGGAGGGAATGTCATCTTGATAGAGCATCGACTACTACATTGTTCTTCCCATTCTTGTATTTCATGACATAAGAAAATCCTTCGATGAACTCGACCTATTTGGCTTATTTCTTTGATAACTTGGTTTAACTCTTTAGATATCTTAAGAATTCATGATCGGTATAGATCGTAAGCTCCTTAGGTAGGAAATAATGTTGCCATACTATTAGGGCTTGGATTAAAGAGTAAAACTCCTTATCATAGATAGAATAGTTAAGTGTAGCTCCTCGAAGTTTTTTGCTAAAGTAAGTAATAGGTTGGAACTCTTGCATCAGCATTGCACCTATGCGTAGTCTAGATGCATCACACTCTACTTCAAACACTTTATTAAAGCTCGGTAGAGCTAAGACAAGGGTTGTAGTCAGCCTCTCCTTCACTTCCTCAAAACTCCTATACTCCTTCTCTTCTCATCTAAATTCAACGTTCTTCTTTGACAATTGGGTGAGTGGGGCCACAATTGTACTAAAATTCCTTATAAACCTACAATAGAATGATGCCACGCCATGGAAACTCCTCATGTCAACCGAAGTGGTTGGTATTAGCCATTTAGTGATTGCTCTAATCTTCTCCTCATCAACTCATATGCCACCACTACTTACAAGAAATCCCAAGAATATCACTTCAAACTAGCAAAAATCACACTTCTTCAGGTTGGCATAGAGCTATTTAGCTCGAAGTTTTGCAAAAACTCTTCAGAGATGTTGCCGGTAGGTCTCCAAGTAGGGACTATACACCAAGATGTCATCAAAATAAACTATGATAAACTTTCTTATTAATTCTTGGAACACATGATTCATTAAATGCATAAATGTGCTCGGTGTGTTAAATATTCGAAAGGGCATTATAAGCCATTCATATAATCTATGGCAAGTTTTGAATGTAGTCTCCCACTCGTCACCCTTGTGCATATAGATCTGATGGTACCCAATTTTGAGGTCAATCTTAGAAAACATTCTTGCTTCGCTCAACTCATCTAATATGTCATCAAGTCTTGGTATGAGATACCTGTACTTAATGGTGATTCGATTGATTGCTCGGTTATCTACTCACATTGTCTAAGACTCATCTTTCTTTGGCATCAACAAGGCCAGTACGACACATGAGCTAAGGGACTCGTGCACATACCACTTCTTCATCAACTCATCTACTTGCTTTTGCAGCTTAGCAGCCTATTCAGGATTCAGCTTATAGGTAAACTTGTTTGATAGTATGGCTCCTAGCTATAAGTCAATTGCATGTTCAATACCTTGGATGAGAGGTAGACCCTCCGATAGTTCAATTGGGAATAGATCGGTGAACTCTTCTAATAATGTTTTCACCTTGGCGGGTTGCTCCCTCTCTTTAGGCCTCATCTCCAATGTTCTTCGAACTAGCAGATAAGTCGGTCATTCAAGCTCCATCTCTCTTTTCAACTCAACTTGAGTTAATATCAAAGCCTCTTTCTTCAAGACTCAGCTCAAATGCGACTGCATGACCTTTACTTGCTCGGCAGTCATAGGACTCAATTTTACCCTCCTACCTTCATGCTTCAAGAACATATATTCCTCCTTCCATCATATATAACTACTTGATCAAACATCTATGGTCATCTAAGTAGAATGTGGGACGCACTCATGGGCAGCACATCATAAAGTACTTATCTCGATAATTGCTACTGCAGATCGATACGGATACCTGTTTGTTCACCCGTAAGGCTCCTTTATCACTAAGCCAATGTAACTTATAAGGTTTTGGGTGGGGCTTTGTTAGCAATTTCAATTGTTGGACCATAAATGTAGAGGCTACATTGGTGCAGCTCCTATTGTCAATGATCAAGGCACATAGTGACTCATTCACCATACATCCAATATGGAAGAGATTTTCCCTCTACTTGTCTTCGAGCACAAAATTGATATTTATTGTCCTTCTTAACACTAAAGTGACCAACATAAAGTTGCCTTCCTCACTGTAGATAACATCCTCCTTGGATAGCTCGGTTCATCCATCCTCTTTCTATTCCTCTATTTCCTTGTCAGTATTGTCTACTTCAACTATTGACACCATGCCTCTGATCACCATAGTTCTTCTATTCGAACATTAAGCCATGTGTCCAAATCCTTGACATTTGAAGTACTTAATCTCGTTCATCTTCCAACCCAAACTTTAGCCTTTCTCAATCTTCCTCAAGACTTCCTTCTCATCTGCTCAAGTAGTTTGAGTAGGTCGGGTCTCAGCAACCTTACTTGGTTTCATTCGTGTAGGTTTGCTCAGAATAGATCAGCTCTTGCTAGTTTGCTAACGGGTGGTCAGAACCTTCCTGTTTGGCACCTTTCTATCCTTTGGGCGGCTCAGATTGCATCGTTAAGTGACCTAAAATCCATGGTTTCTAAGATATCTCTGATCTCATACTTTAGTCCACCGAGGAATCAACATACAGTTTGGTCTTTTGGCTAGCTAACTTTGCATCGGATCATTAACATATAGAATTCCTTGACATAAGCTTCAACAGTCAATCCTCCTTGTCTCAGCTCTTGTAATCTTTTGAAAGTATCCTGCAAATAATAGCTCGGTACAAATCTTCTCCTCATAACCTACTTTGTTTCATCCAAACTCCTAATCTCTCGTTCTCCTTCCCTTCTTTAAGTGGCTCGACATAAAAAGAATATTTGTTGGTAGAAAAGATAGTATGGATGTTAGAAAAGGACAACTCGTGTGTAGTTTGCTCATTCTATGGTCCCAATGACACTGCTAGCTAAGTAGAGGCAGGGTCCCAATTAGGTAAGGTTGGCATCAACGGTTCCGCGGCTTAGACAATTGCCATGACCCTAATGGGGGCTTAGTAGGATTGCCTAAAACTTTCACACCATGTGTGCACCCATGATTTGAAAATCATCTTGCAAGTCAGAGATTGCAAAATTCTAAATAATTAGTCACTAAAGTTTTTATTTATTTATTTACTTATCTTACGATCACATATATGTAATTATGGATATCTGATAAGCCACAATCCAACAGAACCGTAGAGAATCGGTATCCCCTACCAAATAATAAGATTGGGTAGTGAAGTTCTAAAACTCAAACTTACTAAAGTCACAAAATTTAAATATAGTATTAATAACTATATACAAATGAACCAAATAGTTTGTTCTCAGAGTCTAACTTCTATGCATCTCGACGTTGGCACTCAACTCTCGATTCTTAACCCATGCTCGATCATCTAGCAACATGCAAGAGAAAACTATTGGGGAGTAAGCTACAAGAGCTTAGTGAGTTAATTTCCCTCAACTACACAGCAATCAAGTTATACCACAGTTAAGTTCAACCAAATGAATGCATGAATAAGCAATACGCTAAACAAATACATGCAGATGACTAGGTACTACATGTAACTCAGATTAACACTCTCCGAAGTCAGGGTTAGAGATTCTTCGGTACAGTCAGATCCGGGTATCATATTAGAACTTATTTCATAACAAAACTCCGTGTTTCGTATTTAAAATGTAATGGTACATTCATTACCAGCTTTATCAAAACGAGTTCTACATATGATTGTGAGTAAGTTCACGCAGCCCTCACTCACCCCTAAACGAAGGCCTCTAGACTCGACCCATAGCCGGACGGTTGGCACCTCCAACACCTAGTCATCCCGTGGGCCAAGATAAAGTCATATCGCATGTGTGCACCGTACGAAATCAATAACAATTAATAATCAACCCAAGTATGGCCTCTCGCTACCTCCGTGTAATGTGATTGTCCGGAATTAGTTATGCAGTGCATGATTTATGTATGGTCCAAGTTAACTTTTTCTAGTCAAATAAAAAGTTAAGTCATATTTAATCAGTTATCATTCCAAATCACACACAATCAATCTATTGAATCTACTATGCAACAAACATGATATTATTGAAATTTAAAGTAGATTCACCATTCACAATAATTATCATGCACAAGCATAACCCAACCCCATGCACATTCATTTATAAATCATAATTTAGATTCACTAATTACAAGCACAAACAAGTATGGAATTATAAGGAAAAACTCATTCAACCATAGCTAGCTCAGGGATCGTAGTAGTTTGGCGGCAGCTCAGGGTTGATATTGATATCACTTGAGAATAATGAAAATTTTGTAAGGTAAGGAATTTAAAGCTAACTAATGCTAGAATTTGTAAGGTCTACCTCACTTAGTTACGTGAAATTGCTGATTCGAGCTCTTTATCTAATCGCGTGTAACTTTTTGTTTTAGCTTGGATCGTTATGAACTTATAGTCCATTTTGATCGTTTTCGAGCGTATTTTCTCGTAACGAGGTTCATTTTGGACATTATGACTCGTAACGTAAATTGTGATACAAAAATATCACAAAAATTATTATTTAAATTTAAAAAAATTATAAAATATTGATTTTCGCTTTTTCGTAACATATTTATGATTTAATAATTATTTAAATCATATATTTGATATTTTTATTATTTTGGGTATATTTTCCTATTTTTTCATTTTCTTATTTTTCTTATGTACCTCACAATACCTGACGGTTATACATATATATATATTCATATATTTATAATATATAATTTATAGTTTATGTTATTGAAAATTCTTAAATTACGGTATC
>JAMXBB010000007.1:10031143-10172371 GCA_024138015.1 Lumnitzera littorea | reverse complement strand
TTATAACTTCAAACAAAACTGTATGGTCAGAATTATGAATCTTCTTGAATCATAAAATTTTGATTTGGTTTATGGATTGAACCATATTTTATAATCTAGTAAAGTATATTCACATAGCTAAAGGTACCAAATTCATATAATAATAATAATAAACATTTGTATTATATTAGAGGTTGATGAAATCAATATTCATGCAATTAAGAAATTTCAAATATTCATTAATAGCTAATTTTCTTTTTCTTTTTTTTTAGAAATAACATACAATATAAACTTTGATTAAAATTATATATAATTTATATATTATGTAATACAATCTGATACATATACATTTTAATATATGCAAATTTTTTTTTAAGTACTACGTTATAACAAAAGAATATCTTTAAATACAAGCAAAATATTTCTTATATTTATTTATAAAATAGTTTGGTTTAGTTTTATAGATTTGTTCAGTTTATTCTTCTATACCAACCATAGATTAGTGGTTTGGTTTGGTTTGGTTTAGAATTTTCTAAAACTAATTAAAAATATATATATATATATATTTTATTTGGTTTTGTTTTGTTTGTGAATTTGCATAGATTGATTGGGTTCTTTCTCACACCCCTAAATAAAACCCTCATTTCACATTTCTTTACAAAAATGAGGGCTGAACACACTAGTTACAAGTGTTTAAGATTGATGTTTATAGGTACCTCACAAGAGAAAAACTGATAAATGAAACTTGTATGAATAGAAGTTGAGTGATGCCATTTTGATGTCAAAAAATGTTTTTTATCATTAAAATTTTCATGTACTAAAAGTAAAGCCATAACCATAAAGAATTGCCTTAAATTTCTTCTCCATATCCCTACTCCATAGTTTGAGGAAATTTGTGAAAAAGAAAAAACAATAAATATGAAAAGAAACTTTTGGTTTTATGAACAAAAAGGAATGACAATAGTAGTAGCAGGAGTTATATTTCTTGGTTATTATGGAGTTGGTTTAGTGGATTGTGGTATTTCTAGAGATAAATCGTTTTAAGTGGACGAGAAAGCTAAATTGCCCAAAAGGCATGCAGTAAAAATATTTCAGGTATTTTTCCATATTGAATAGTGATTCTCTTTTATCTCTGTTGCTTCCATGTTTCTACCAGAATTTATTGTGTTAATGTGACACAAAAGAAGCTTTCCTAAACATGTGAAAGCTAATACATAGCTATTGAATATTTATGGTAAATTGCAAATGCACCCGCTATATTTACTTTATATATCCTTAGTTTCTTCCTTTTTTTAAAATTGAGCATAGGAATTCCATGAATCTTAAGACATTCTTTCTTACCCTTTTCACTATTTTGCATTTTGAAAAATTAATGGAACAAAAAAATGTACCGGAATAAGAAATTTACTAAAATAAAATAGACAAATCCTGTTATTTACTTTATTTTTCTAATATTTTGTCATGTTCAATACTATATATTATGTACTCTTTTTCCCCTTCTTTCACTATTTTTAGTAAGGGGAGAATGGTTATATAGGCATCTATTTTTTTTCTTTTTTAAACACTAACTCTAAAGATAAGAGGCTAAGCATGTAGAGCAAACCCAAATAGGGGCATTTGTGATTGGCACTGACTAATTCCATCTTACACAAGTGATCAACAGAGGTGAAATGTCTCAATGCAAAAAGATTTAAAATGGTATTAGCTAGCTAACACATTTTACCGACTCTGAAGTATGCATAGAATCCTGATTTTGATCAAATCTTCTAAAGTGTCACTCATCTTTGGTTATGATCATAGAATGAAGATGTTGATGTTATTAACTGAGTTGATGTGTACAAGCAGCTTGCTTTGGGCCACCCTGCCTTGAAGAATCATACCATTCCAGTCCAAAGCTTATTCATTTCACTCAAATTCATTTTGCTGATTACATTTGGTGCAAATTGTAGATATTTAAGTGTGTATAAAATCCCCTAAGTTCTCGTGTCGCGACATCGCCCCCTACTACATTTGAAAATGTGTTGATATGCTATAGACCATCGTAATAACCTTTAAACAATAATTTTGAGGTTTATTTTATATTTTCAAGAGTTAAATGACAAGGTCACCCTTTTAAAAGAGTTTAATAGCAATGTTGCTAGACTCGGTCCTGATAATTGACCTAGACATGAGAAAAGGTCAAGGGTTAAAGAGATAAATCGGGTTAGACTATAGCTAAACGGGACTGATTTTATGGAAGAGTCAAGTTTAAATAGATAGGACCGTATGGGTTAATTCGGGTTTGACAACATTGTTTAATAGTCAAACTTGACTCGAATGGGAAAAGGAAAAAAATAGCAAAAAGAAAAAGAAAAATTCCCCAAAACACTTGTCTTGGGAAAACAATCCTAAAACTATAGCACTTCAAATCATTTCTCTTGAAATCATCTCCATCCAACACTTCCAAATAGATCTATGTTAAAACTAAAATCGCCTCTTCAAGAGGTCATTTTATCATGCTAAGAGGCGATTTCAAGTATTATAATCTTAAGAATATTTTTCTAAGATCGATATTTTTGTGATATTCTTTTTTATCTTTTGTAATTATTTTTTTTTCTCCTGACTTAGGTAATTGATCCAGACATGTGTAATTGCCATTTTTTTATTTCTGTTTCTCTAAATTTCGAGATTATCATGCACGCGAGAAAATCTTATTGTTTCCTAAATGATACAAAAACAAATTGCTTATAATGGAAGCATGTTGATTATATATCTTCTATGGCGATTCCATGTAGATGACACCACACTATCATCCATCAATATCCACAAGAAGAAGCCAAGCATCAAACAATGGTGACACAAAATTTGCATAAATGTGGAAGAGAAGTGAGAATTGCCCTAAGGGCATAATACCAATTTGAAGAGCAGAAAAGAAAGATATGCAAAAATGGGATCCAGTGCTAGACAATACAAGGAAGAAACTCAACTACAATTCCATTTCTCAAAATGCCATGCAAATAAATGATAGCAAGATACCAAATCTTTTGGAGCCAAATCGGTCTATTTGCACACTACTCTATTCAATCGAATTTGAGCAAATAGAAATGTTGATTTGGTCATTTTGCATTTAATACTGTTACTTCTATGGAGGAAAACTCATTAAGCTTTATATGATCAATCAGATGGCTATAATGTTCATAGTTGGATACAGTTACGTGGGAGCGAAAGCAAAGATCAGAGTATGGAACCCTTATGTTGAATCTAATAATGAGTGGAGTACTTCTCAAATTGCTTTAAAAAAGGGCCTTACTATGACTATGAGAGTGTTGAATCCGAATGGGTGGTTTATATATTCATTTGTTGATATATATGTTGGAGTATTTTAGAAGATTTTTTACTTGCAAAATGCTGAAACTTAATGAGATCTTTTCTTCAGGTTAATCCTAGTGTTTATGGAGACAAGAAGACTCGATTTCTTGTATATTGGACTGTAAGTTTGATTACTTGATACTGCTAAGGATAATTTGATGGTTTTTATCTTTTGATGTTACTAATGTTTAGGGTATTACTATTGGTTTTTAAATTTTCGCAACTTAATGCTTCCAAGAAAACCGATTGCTTTGATCTTACTTGCCCCAATTTTGTTCAAACCAACCATGACATTGCTCTTGAATCTGCCATTTGTCCGGTTTCTACTAGCACAAGTCTCCCATATCAAATTACAGTTTACATTTTCAAAGTAAGATTGGAACACTAACTTATCTCAAAAACATTGCATATGTGGTACATGTTAATAGGATCTCTCATATTAACCTTGTGAAGATGTGCTGTTTTTGGGATAATCTTTATTGTTTTGGGAAAAATAAGAGGGAAGAAAGGATTATGTTTTCTCAACTCCAAAAGGAGTACTTATCTGTATCCTCCAATCATATGCAGTCACGATTTTAATTTTTTTAGTTATATGTAATGGCATACGAATGGAATAGATATAAATGGAAATACTTTTAAGAGATGGAGAAAGTTTTTCCATGAAGTAAGATGTAATTTAACATGGTATCTTTTGTTACAATGGAATCTCAACAATGTTTCACACATTTGAATTTTCAAATATTTTGAAGAAATAATTACAAATATTCTATAGAAATATATTAAGATGTATTTGTATAAGCATCAAGGATACAAGATTACTATGACATGTGAATATTCATTGTAAAATTGAAGATAGAGTAAAAAATTATTGATAAAGATTGGATAGATATCCTAACCCTTAATTGAGGAAAATTAAATAGAAAAGATCCATTTCCATAATTTAATGCTTTGAAAATGACCATAGGATTTTGACACTAACAATTGGTGGGAGGTAGACCCTTCAATAGTTCATTTGGGAATAGATCAGTGAACCCTTCTAAAAATGTTTTCACCTCAGTGAGTTGCTCCCTCTCTTCAAGCCTCATCTCTAATATTCTTCGGACAAGCAGATAGATAGGTCCTTTGAGCTCTATCTCTCTTTTCAACTCGGCTCGAGTTATTACCAAAGCCTCTTTCTTTAGGACTCAGCTTAGTTGGGATTGCATGACCTTTACTTATTTGGTAGTCATAGGACTCAATTTCACCTTCCTACCTTCATGCTCTAAAAAACTTGTATTTCTCATTCCATCATATATAACTGCTAGATCGAACATCCATGGTCGTACAAGTAGAACATGGGACGCACTCATGGGCAGTACATCATAGAGTACTTTATCTCGATAATTATGTTTTGGTTTTAAAGGAAAACTAAACCACATGCCTACCCTTAGTTTTATTGTTTTAGATCTAGAACCTACAAATTATTCCATATTGCATGGTTTCCATCTACCATAATATTAGAGTAAATTATTCTTTTAACTATTTTAAGGATAAATATATTGCAATTACACTCCATCCTATTTTCTCTTTGTAAGTTTATTATATATATGTATATATATAACTATAATAAATATTACAATTGTTGTGTGAGGGGGAATTAAAGCATGTCGAATTCATTGAGAAACTAGTTTTGCTAACACTAGGCTACAACAAGTTTAGTTATTTTTCTATATCTAAAAATGAACGTTTCAAATCCCTAAATCTTAGAAACATACTTTTAATAACTAAAAAATCAAAAGCTCTCTTTGTTCATAAACGTTTCAATTCTATATTATTTATTATTTTATCTGTCATATAAATTTTCTTTCTTTCCTTCTTTCGGGTTTTCTGGGGGGGGGGGAAGGGGATGGGTGGCGAATCCAAGGGTCATAAAAGATTTGAAAACATATTTTTCGAAAAATTAGGATCTAAATTCTTGATTTAAAAATAAGGACACTAAACGCATATGATAGGTATCTAATTGGTTATAATTCACACCTTTGAACCAAACCGAGTAATATATTATGGTTTGATTATTTTTTTTAAGGACTAAAATCTAACCTAATATATAATTATTTATTTTTTTAAAGGGAAAAAAAAAAAGAATGCACCATAGTTTGAACTTTAGTCGCTTATGGAGAGAAATAAATTAGGTGTTTTGTCTCCTAAAAGAGTGAACAAAACAATAAAATATGTGACAAATTTTATGTTCTCTTTAAGACAAGCATAGCAGTATCTTTAGTAAACAACTCTGAATAACTTTAGCTTTCTAGGATACTTTGAAATAATACTTGTGTTACACAAATGTGATGGGGATGTAACATTGCATCCTAGTACATCAACTACATGATATGGGTACCGCGATTACGTAAAATTTTAGTCCAACAAGACTATATAGTACTGTGTATATCCAAGTTGCAACTCACTGAAGCATCTACTCCATGCCTCTCTTATGTACATTTTCTGATGAAGGAAACATGATTTTGCCAAAAATAAGACACTTATCATATTAGCCCTACAGCAAAATAGAGCTTGTTACGTTGTTCTTTAGAAAGAAAATTTTTCTTAATATTAGCCAAACCTTGAACCCACATATTTAATATAAACCGAAACATAAACTAATCTGAATTGTAAAAATTGAGCTTTTTATTCAGTTCAGAGTTTAATATTTTTTTTTCTTTTTTCCAATCCCTTGCACATGGGATTAATATAATGTACATGTGAAATCAAATAAGGTGAAGTTAGTCTCCAAATTGTAGCTGCCACTAGAAAGCTTTTTATTCCTTAATTTTGCTTGTTGTTCAGTTGCATTTGCTTATAATATGGAAGAAGCAAAATTTTTGAACATATAAATATATATTATTAAAGTTTAACGGGGCTTAAGTAACTGTCCATACTGTAATTATAATTAAATCCTTTGAACAACGTAATTTTTTCATTTTTTTTTTCAACTCTTATATTAAGTATCATATAATTTGAAAAGGATATATTTATCAATACCAATTATATATTATTATTTTCACGATGTTTTATCTAGAAAGTTGGTGGTTATATCAATAACCACTACTCTTTCATGATACCCAATAGTTTTATCTCCATAAACTTGACAGTTATTTCAACTTGAAAATCAAAATACAATCTTTGAATGCGGTTGATATTCTCTGCAAAAACAAAAAAAAAAAAACAAAAACCCATATTTGATTAAACTTTATTTTATAATTATTTTTTTTTACTGTACCTTAAATTTATATTTTGTATACGCAATGCAAGTGTATACTTGCTAGTGCGTGTAGATATATATATATATATATATATATATACATGTATGTATATGTATCTTCTCTTGAACGTTTTAAGGTCATACTCATTTCGCATATTTAGTGCTTAAAATACATTCTTAATATCGATGCTTGGAATAATTTGTATTTAATAATTTTATACGATAAAAGATACAAAAAAGTTGGCTTTCCAAACATTAGATGTCAAATAGGTACAGATCATATACAAAATAATGATGGATAAGATATAGACAAGATTCAAATAAAAAACAAAATCCCAACAGGACCATAACTAGCTATACATAATTTTAAACTCTCATATAAAGAAAAGTGATTCAATTATTTTCTTTGATTATAGAGCTAACACATTCATTATGCTTTAATCCTTGATAATTTTCTCCTAAGGTAAATATGTTATGTGTAACTAGTTATATATAAATATATAATCTCATGTAAAGAGAAATGATGCAATTACTTTCTTACATTATGAAACTGACACATTGACTATACTTTCATCCTTTTCGCATTTCAGGTCACCACTCTCCTAGGATGCATAAGCTTCCATTCATTTTTAGAAGAAAAATACGTATAGATCCCATCTTCTTGTAATTTCCATAAGCATTTAGGATCTAGTGCACAAATGTCATTCTCATAACCACTAGCAAAAACATTAAACACTTAGTAGCCATTATGCCACCTTGCTTGGCAATAGAATAGGGTACTATGCTAAATGTTTTCACAAAATTTCCATCTAATTCCATAGCTAGGAAAATAGTATTTCCCACCAATGGTATCATCAGCTGACCTACACAACACATAGACATTAGCACTTGCAAAGCCATTACTTACACTAACTTCAATCTCATGTTTGAACCAGAAGCATGAGGTTGTAAAACTATAAAAGAAAGCTGGGAATAAGATAGTGAACAAAAGGATTTTCATGGAACATTTGTGTAACATTGGAACTTAGGTATACTAGCTCTTATGTTTTTCTTTGGTAGTGCTTTATTGTGTTTTAAGGAGCCTATGAAACGAGCAATGAAATTTCGATGTTAGGTCTACTTTTTAAAGTGTTGATTGTTATTTTGTGGGGAAGAAAGACAATGATGTTTGTAATATTCCCTTTCTTAATTTAATCTACCATTTTCTTGTAAATGTCACTCTCTTATTATTAAAACATGAAATTAGTGTTCATAACATGAGTTTTAAATTGGGTTTGTTTGTGGTGGTAAGATCTTAGCTTTTCTCGACAATGTAGGTAGTTTCTATTTGTCTCATTTTTGGAATATAATTAATAACAAATCACGTTATTACATTATTATTAGTTTTCTTATATAAAGTAGTCACTTCATCTTGATTTCTAAGGATAGTGCTTTATAGGTTTAATAAAGTACTGACGATACTAAAACTACATGAACCTTTACAAAGTATAATTAAAATTTTATAGGTCTAAGAACTGATAAAATCAATATAATATTCCAAGTAATAAAAAAGTTGTTGTTGAGTCTAAATATTTTTCATTTTCTTTATTTTGTGTATCTTATGTTAACCATAGATATGGTATGAGTAACATTTTCTTACTAGTCCATACTATCGTCTATAATATTTAAGATGATTATATGTTATCTATTTACCTATTATTATTAAAGGAAATGTCCATTTGCCTCTCATTCATATATTAATCATCGTACACATTCAAGATTTAACTACACACATTTTCCCCTTTTGTGGATGAGAATCCTCACAAGTCCAACATTCAAGAATTCACTACAAATTCAGGGAATTAACTGCACATGTTGAAGAAAACTACACAACTATTTAGTGGTGATTTTAAATGCATGATTACATGATTTAATGAAGTTTTCTCTTTCCCAAGTTTTTATTTTATTTTAATAAATATATTTATTGTATCACTATAGTTATTTATGTACTTTGTTGATTAAGTATTATTTCTATACTCATTTGATGAGTACATATTGATTATGTATGATTGCTCTAATCTTTGCATACGCATCGCCGATGCATGATCAGCTAATTAAATGATTTAAGCAAATAAAATATGTAGAAATTATAAAAAGTAGAAAATACAGAAAAGCAAATTAAAAGCGAAAATAAAGTTGCCATTCTGAGGCCATTTTGAGACCATTTTACAATTGTCCCAAAGCTAGGGAGTGGTTGAAAAACGACTAATCAATACTATATATTAAGTAACCAATACATGTAACTCCTAAGTAATAGGGATCATAGACCAATCATGTGCTCCTGAGTTTGTATGCTTGCTTTTGTGGCCAATTAAGTTGTCCGAGGTGAATTGATTGTGAAGGAGCAATACATATCTCAGTTCAACCTACTAAATTACTTCGCTCTTCGCATCATCCAAGAAGCTATTGAGGTGACCAGCCGATATGCCACTCTAACCCCTCCACCAAACACCAATCTAAGCATCGAATCAGGATACAACCGTCCTAAGTAGTTTCAAAGCGAAGTTGACAGTTGTCAAGAGCCAAACACCAAAGGCCGACCCAAAAATGAGTCACCTTAAGCCAACCTCTATCCAATCCCAACTGTCTAAGCTACTAAACCACTGACGCCAACCTAACCTAATCGAGACCCTACCCTTACTTGGCCAATAGTGTCATTGGGACCACAGAATGAGCAAACTATGCACGCGCTATCGTTTTCTAACATCCATACTATCTTTTTTGCCAACAGATATTCTGTTTATGTCGAGCCACTCGAAGAAGGGAAGGAGAATGAGAGATTAGGAGTTTCGATGAAACAAAGAAGGTTATAAGGAGAAGATTTGTACCGAGCTATTATTTATAGGATGCTTTCAAAAGATTACCAGAGCTGAGGCAGGGAGAATTGATTGTTGAAGCTTATGTCAAGGAATTCCAGATGTTAATGATCCGATGTGAAGTTAGCAAACCAAAAGACCAAACTGTATGTCGATTCATCGGTGGACTAAAGTATGAGATCGAAGATTTCCTAGAAACCATAGATATCAGGTCACTTGACAATGCAATCCAAACCACCCAGAGGATGGAAAGGCGCTGAACAGGAAGGTTCAGACTACTCGTCAGCGACCTAGTAGTAGCCAATTTGTTCTGAGTAAACTTATATGAACGAAACCAAGTAAGATTGTAAAGACCTGACCTATTTAAACTACCCGAGCAGATGAGAAGGAAGTCCTAAGGAAGTTTGAGAAAGGCTAGAGTTCAGGCAGAAAGACGAATGAGATTAAGTACTTCAAATGTCAAGGATTTGGACATATGGTCACTCAATGTCCAAATAAAAGAACTATGGTGATCGAAGGCAAGATGTTAACAATTGAAGTAAATAGTACTAGTGAGGAAATAAAGGAGAAGAAAGGGGATGGACGAACCAAGCTATCCGAGGAGGATGTTATTTGCAGTGAGGAAGGAAACTTTATGTTAGTCACTTTAGTGTTAAGAAGGACAATGAGAATCAATTCTATGCCCTAAGACAAGTAGAGGGAAAATCTCTTCCATATTGGATGTAAGGTGAATGAGTCATTATGTATCTTGATCATTGACAGTAGGAGCTACATCAATGCAGCCTTTGCATTTATGGTCCAACAATTGAAATTGCTACCCAAGCCCTACCTAAAACCTTATAAGTTACATTGGCTTAATGATAAAGGTGCCCTATAGGTGAACAAATAGGTGTCCATACCAATCTGCAATAGCAATTATCGAGATGAAGTACTCTGTGATGGGCTACCCATGAGTGCGTCCCACATTCTACTTAGATAACCATGGATGTTTGATCAAGCGGTTATATATGGTGGAAGGAGGAATACATGTTCTTTGGAGTATGAAGGTAGGAGGGTAAAATTGAGTCCTATGATTGTCGAGCAAATAGAGGTCATGCAGTTGCAACTGAACCAAGTCTTGAAGAAAGAGGCTTTAGTAATAACTCCAGCCGAGCTAAAAAGAGAGATGGAGCTTAAATGACAGACCTATCTACTGGTCTGGAGAATACTAGAGATGAGGCTTAAAGAGAAGGAGCAACCAGTCGAGGTGAAAACATTATTAGAAGAGTTCGCCGATCTATTCCCAAATGAACTACCAGAGGGTCTACCTCTCATCCGAGGTGTCAAACATGCAATTGACTTGTAGCTATGAGCCACATTACCGAATAAGCCTACCTACAAATTAAATCCTAGATAAGCTACTAAGCTACAAAAGCAAATAGATGAGCTAATGAAGAAGTGGTATGTGCACGAGTCCCTTAACTCCTATGCCATACCGGCCTTGTTGATGCCAAAGAAAGATGGGTCTTAGACAATGTGAGTAGATAGCTGAGCAATCAATCGAATTACCATCAAGTATAGGTATCTCATACTAAGACTTGATGACATGCTAGATGAGTTGAGCGGAGGAAGAGTGTTCTCTAAGGTTAACCTCAAATCTGGGTACCATCAGATCCGAATGTACGAGGGTAAGGAGTAGAAGACTACATTCAAAACGTGCCATGGATTATATGAATGGCTTGTAATTCCCATTCAACTATCCAACACGCTGAGCACATTTATGCACTTAATGAATTATGTGTTCTGAGAATTAATAGGGAAGTTTTCCGTGGTTTATTTTGATGACATCACGATGTACAATCCTAACCTAGAGACCTACTAGTAGCATCTCTAAAGAGTCTTTACAAAACTCCGAGTTGAATAGCTCTATGCCAACTTGAAGAAGTGTGATTTTTGTTGATCCGAAATGATATTCTTGGGTTTTATTGTAAGTAGTAGAAGCATACGAGCTGATGAGGAGAGGATTAGAGCTATCATTGAATGGCCAGTGCCAACCACTTTGATTAACATGAGGAGTTTCCATGGCATGGCATCATTTTATAGTAGGTTTATAAGGAATTTTAGTACAATTGTGGCCCCATTCACCAAACTGTCAAAGAAAAACGTTGAATTCAAATGGAGAGAAGAAGGAGTAGAGTAGTTTTGAGGAAGTGAAAGAGAGGTTGACTATATCTTTGCTCTGACGAGCTTTGACAAAGTGTTTGAAGTAAAGTATGATGTGTTTAGACTAGGCATAGGTGTCATGCTATGCAAGAAGGCCGACCTATTGCTTACTTTAGCGAAAAATTTCGAAGAGCTACACTCAACTATTCTATCTATGACAAGGAGTATTACTCCTTAATCTAAGCCCTAACGGTATGGCAACATTGTTTGCTACCTAAGGAGCTTGTGATCTATACCGATCAATTTACACCGATCATAAATCCTTAAGATATCTAAAGAGCCAGCCCAAGTTATTGCAAAGAGAAGCCAAATGGGTCGAGTTCATGGAAGGATTTTCTTATGTGGTAAAATATAAGAATGGGAAGTATAATGTAGTAGCCAATGCTCTATCAGGACAATATTCCCTCTTGACTAAACTATAGACCAGGCTACTTGGTTTCTCAGTAATAAAGAATTTATATGTTAAGGATCCATACTTTGGTCCCATCTATGCTAGATGTGAGGAAGGATGAACACTAGTTGACTATCACAAGGAGGACAAATACTTATTCAGGAAAAGGAGGCTACGTATCCCGACCTATTCTATGAGAGAATTGCTAATGTATGAGGCGCATGGAGGAGGGTAGATAGGACACTTTAGCCAGCATTGAACCCATGAGGTATTATCTTTAAGATTCTTTTAGCCGAGAATGATTAGAGATTTCTGATCTGTGTTGAAGAGGTATGTGAAGTGCCGGAAAGCAAAGAGTCAAGTTGAGTAAGGACACTATCTACCCTTACCAGTCCTAACCAAACCAAGGTTTGAGCTAAGTATGGACTTTATGTTGGGATTGCTAAGGACGTCCTGAGGGAAGAATTCCATCATGGTGGTTATGGATCGATTTATCAAGATGGTACATTTCGTACATTATTCCAAAACTAATGACGCTTTGGCTATCTCTTCTCTTTTCTTGCAAGAAGTGATCAAGCTTCATGGAGTACCCAGAACCATTTTTTCCTATTGAGACCCGAAGTTCATGAGCCACTATTGGTAAACACTATGGAGATGAATGGGAACCAAGCTATCATACAGCATGTCCTGCTATCCATAAACTGATGGACAAACTATGTTGTCAATAGAATAGTTGGAACTTTACTATAGGTTGCTGTTGGATGAAACATGGTTGATTGGGGTTTATGTCTACCAATCATTGAGTTCGCCTACAACAGGACCGCCCATAGTGTCATAAACATGTCTCCCTTCAAGGTTGCTTATGGGTTTAATGTTGAGCTCCTAATAGAACAAGCACCTTTACCGAGGCCTAAGTATGACCTGCCAATTGTAAAGAGAGTTGAAGCCATCAAAACCATACACCAAAAGGTGATAGAGCAGTTAAGTAAAGCTACTAGCAAGCTTGAGAGGTAAGGCCGAGGATAGAAAAAGAGAAAATATCAACTAGGTGATTTGGTTTAGATCCACCTCAACAAGGAATGATTTCTAAACTTAACGAAGAGCAAGTTATCTCTTAAAGCCAATAGTCCCTATAAAGTGCTTGAAAAGATTAATCCTAATATTTACAGGATTGAACTACTAGAGGAATACAACATCTCAAACTCCTTCAACATTGTCGATCTCCACCCATACACTCTCGAGGACGAGCAACCTAAAGTTGAGCCTGATTTGATCCTAAATCTCAAACAGCTTGAAGGGGATGATAAGGATCACATACCAATCACGTGCTCTAGAGCTCATGCACTTGCTCAGGTAGCCCGTTGAGCTATTCGATGTGAATTGAGTGTTGAGGAGTAATGTATACCCCAATCCAACTTATCGAGTAACTTTGCTCTTTACATCATCCAGGAAGCTACTGAGGTGATTGGCTGACATGCCAAGCCGACCCCTCCGTTAAATACCAATCCAACCATCAAATCAAGATACAGCTGACCTCACCAATTTCTAAGTCCAGTTGATAGTTGTCAAGAGTCAAACACCCACGGCCGACTCAAAAATGAGTTACCCTTGAACCAACCCCTGTTTAGTCCCAATTATCCAAGTTACCGAACTACCGATGCCGACTTAACCAATTGAGACCCCACCCCTGCTTAGCTAACAGTATCATTAGGACCATAGAATGAGCAAACTACACATACGCTATCCTTTTCTAACTTTGTACTGTACTTTCTACCAACAAATATTCTTTTTACACGATTACATTGATACCTCTATAAATTATTGCCCTTTTTCTTAACAAGTAGGAATCATTTTCTATAATTTCCCACAACTTAAGATTTACCCCAATTGGGTACCATAAATACTCGTATATTGTAATGGCCACAACAACAACATTGAGAATATACCGAACTTTCAGATACACTCTCCTGAGCTAAGTGTTCTTCTGCTTACTCTTAAGCTAGTCTTATCTAGCTCATTGAGCGCAGATTAGTGGCGAGTGTCCTTCGACCATACTTGTGCATCATATCAAGTGTAACCTGACCTCATGTGAGGTGTTGATGCGTCATATACATCATCAGTGTATAGGAACCCCTACTCAACCTTTGACTATCATTTATCCTTCAGACCATCTCATGGCACAGACCTACTCCTTTGGTTCATACGATACAAGTTGACATGTGTTCACCCATACCACACCCGTATTACTAAGGGTAGTGGATGATTGTAAAAAATAAATAAGAATTAAAAAAACTTATTGAAAACCTATAGGTCAAAGTTGGATCATGCAACCTAACATTAAACAATTAGGTTTTAAGCAACAGTTTTATTTTATTTTTCCTGTTTTAATTTTTATTGTCTTGGGTGGCCACCTGTAATTATAGAAGGTTCAACAGTCTCCTTTAAGAGAAGTTGGGTACCATCTAGCCTTTAGGTGGTCAAAAAAAGGTCTCAAAATGGGATTGATGCATAACTGTATTTTCGAGTACAACTTTATTTCATTTGGAGGTCTAAGTATATACTTAGTTGTGCGCATGTATGTATGTCTATGATCTTGATTCAACTATTATGTGATTTGATTTGCTCAATTGTGACTTGTTGAACTACATGGATTGAGTGGTCACCCTTAACTGGAATGAAACTATACGGGACTTAAGATTGAACTGGAGATGTATTGCATCCCAAGAAGGGATGGATAAGATTCTCTAACTAAATATCGATCCATTTGAAAGGAATAGCTGAAATAGTCCCTTTTTCACCTTTAGTCGAACTAAGTAACAAGAGAGAAGGTTACAGTAAGGTTGAAGACATTGGTTCGAAAGTAGTTACAGAAGGAGGGATGCCTCTATTGCATAAGCCTAGGTTTGGTTATGAACTATTACATTCATGTTGAAACTCCTCAAACCCGAATAAAAGCGAATGGAATTTCTCTAATTTGTCAACGGACCGATTGACATCTTACAATCGCATTTATTTTCTTGCATTACATTTAAATAATTAGTTAATATCCCTGTTTTTGCTTACCATATATTCTTATATCTCTATCCTTACTTACTGAGCGGTTAATTGCTCATATCCATACAAATCTTTTTATAGGTGTAGATTAGAATGCCATACTTTAACTACCTTATGGTAAATATTGTTAGGGAATAGGGTATGAGGAAAAGAATTGAAGACCAGCTAGACTTATGAAGTTTTATTTTGCGTCTTATCTTTTATCCTTTTGCCTAAAATATATGTGCATATTTAAGCTAGCTATACAATAAGGATTCATAAGTTAAACTGCATTACACTAGGCTATAAATATATGTTTTAAAGACTTCTACAGTTTAGATTATCAATAACATGTTGAACTATTTACTTTCAAGCGAGTGAATTATCGATACCTTATGTAAATTAAGTTTACAATAGTAGCAATCAAGTTGACTTTTAACGCAATGATTTATACGGTAGAACTACTATGATTTTGTCATTTTGGGGTGTAATAATAGATATATATATATATATATATAAAACCCAAATGTAAAAATGCTAAAATAAAGCTCATGATAAATAAATAAAAAAAAAGATTGATAAAAAGGAATGGAAACACCAAAATTAATAAAGATAAACTACCATGTATTGAAATAAAGTATCTTTTCATAAAATAGGAAATAAATCTAGAAGGCACCTACATATATAAATAGCACCTAAACCTTTTTCTATACATCACATCAGCAATTATCGTTTTATTGCAATAATAGAGGAAGAAGGCAAGAAAGCTCATTAATAAGTAGGAAGTAAACTCAATGCAAATACCCATCTTATTTCTTATAAGAGTTTTGAAGTTTAATTTATATTATAATTTAGAAACCACATTAAAACCTTGGAAAGATTCCTATAGTTAATATCATAAACATTAAAGAATTGACATAAATAATAAAATACAATAACTAAAACCATAAATTCAAGATAGGGTAGAAATTTGAATAAAGCTTCGTTTGGAAAGTGAAATGGTATGACACTTACTAAATTGAGAAATTATAAGAGAATCTTGTATGATGAATTAATAATTATCCATGTACACATAATAATAGTAAATGCAAACTTTATAGTTCAATTCTTTCGTTTATCTTATGAATTGAGAAATTAATATGATAAATACATATGATTAATTGGTTTTTTTATCAAAAATGACAAACTAATATAAATATTGGTGAAGCATGAGATCATGTAGGGTAGGATGGTGGTTGCTCCCTCTCTTTAAGCCTCATGTTCTTCGAACTAGCAGATAGGTTAATCATTTGAGCTCCATCTCTCTTTTCAACTCAGCTCGAGTTATTCCCAAAGCCTCCTACCTTCATGCTCCATAGAACATATATTCCTCCTTTCATCATATACAATTGCTCAATTAAACATCCACGATAAGTAGAATGTGGGATGCACTCATGGGCAGCACATCATAGAGCGCTTCATCTCGATAATTACTATTGCAACTCGACATGGACACTTGTTTGTTCACCCGTAGGGCTCCTTTATTACTAAGCTAATGTAACTTATAAGGTTTTAGGTGAGGCTTGGTTAGCAATTTCAATTGTTGGACCATAAATGCAGAGGCCGCATTGGTGCAGCTCTTATTGTCAATGATCAAGGCACATAGTGACTCATTCACCTTACATCCAATATGGAAGAGATTTTCCCTCTACTTGTCTTCAAGCATAGGATTGATTCTCATTATCCTTCTCAACACTAAAGTGACTAACATAAAGTCGCCTTCATCACTGCAGAAAACGTCTTCCTCGGATAACTCGGTTTGTCTGTCCTCTTTCTTCTCCTCTATTTCCTTATCAGTACTTTCTACTTCAAATGTCGACACCTAACCTTTGATCACCATAGTTCTTCTATTCGGACACTGAGTGGCCATATGTCCAAATCCTTGACATTTGAAGTACTTAATCGCATTCATCTTTCTGCCCAAACTGTGGCCTTTCTCAAACTTCCTCAAGACTTCCTTCTCATCTGCTCAGGTAGTTTGAGCAGGTCAAGTCTTAGCAGCCTTACTTGGTTTTGTTCATATAGGTCTGCTTGGAACAAATCGACTGCTACTAGGTAGTTAATGGGTGGTCAGAACCTTCCTATTGGGTGCCTTTCTATCCTTTAGGTGGCTCAAATTACGTCATCAAGTGACCTAATATCCATGGTTTCTAGGAAATCTCTAATCTCATACTTTAGTCCACCGATGGATTGACATACAGTTTAGTTTTTTAGCTTGCTAACTTGGCATCAGATCATTAACATCTAGAATTCCCTAACATAAGCTTCAACAGTTGATCCTCCTTACCTCAACTCCTATAATCTTTTGAAAGCATCCTGCAAATAATAGCTCGGCACAAATCTTCTCCTCATAACCTTCTTTGTTTCATCTAAATTCCTAATCTTTCATTCCCCTTCCCTTCTTCAAGTGGCTCAACAAAATAGGAATATCTGTTGGCAAAAAGGATAGTATGGATGTTAGAAAAGGACAGTGCGTACATAGTTTGCTCATTATGTGGTCCTAATAACACTGCTAGCCGAGTAGAGGTAGGGTTATGGTCATGTTAGGTCAATGTCTACGGTTCAGCAGCTTGGACAGTTGGGACTGGATAGAGGTTGGCTTAAGGGCGACTCATTTTTGGGTCAGCCTTAGGTGTTCGACTCTTGACAACTGTCAACTAGGCTTTGAAACTACTGAGGTCAATTGTATCCTGATTCGATGCTTGGATTGGTATTTGGCGGAGGGGTTAGAGTGGCATGTCGGCTGGTCACCTCAGTAGCTTCTTGGATGATGTGAAGAGTGAAGTAACTTAGCAGGTTAGACTGGGATACGTACTACTCCTTGACACTCAATTCACTTCGGACAACTCGATGGGCCACCTGAGCATGCCTACGAGCTCGAGAATGCGTGATTGGTCTGTAATCCCTATCACTTGGGAGTTGCATGTATTGGTTGCGCAATATATAGTATTGATTAGTCGTTTTTCAACCACTCCCTAGCCTTGGGATAGTTGTAAAATGGTCTCAAAATGGCCTCAGAATGGAAACTTCATTTTCCCTTTTAAGTTGCTTTTCTACTTTTCTTTAACTTCTACTTTTTATAATTTCTACATATTTTATTTGGTTAAATCATTTAATTAGCTGATCATGCATTGGCAATGCATATGCAAGGATCAGACATCGCAACCTAATTATAATTTTGAGTTTAACACACTTGTTGATACAATAATAGCAATCATACATAATCAATATGTACTCATCAAATGAGTATAGAAATAATACTTAATCGACAAAGTACATAAATAACTATAGTGATACAATAAATATATTTATTAAAATACAATAAAAACTTGGGAAAGAGAAAACTTCATTAAATCATGTAATCATGCATTTAAAATCACTGCTAAAGAGTTGTGTGGTTTTCTTCAACATGTGTAGTTAATTCCCTGAATTTGTAGTTAATTCTTGAACATGTGACTTGTGAGGATTCTCAACCACAAAAGGGGAAAATGTGTGCAGTTAAATCTTGAATGTATACAACGACTAATATATGAATGAGAGGCAAATGGACATTTCCTTTAATAATAATAGGTAGCTAGATAACATATAATCATCTTAAATATTATAGACGATAGTATGGACCAGTAAGAAAATGTTACTCATACCATATCTATGGTTAGCATAAGATAGACAAAATAAAGAAAAAGAAAAATATTTAGACTCAACAACAACTTTTTGTTCCTTGGAATATTATATTTATTTTATCAGTTCTTAGACCTGTAAAATTTTAATTATACTTTGTAAAGGTTCATGTAGTTTTAGTATTGTCAACACTTTATTAATCCTGTAAAGCACTATACTTAGAAATCACGATGAAGTGACCACTTTATATAAGAAAACTAATAATAATGTAATAACGTGATTTGTTATTAATTAAATTCCAAAAATGAGACAAACAAAAACTACCCACATTGATGAGAAAAGCTAGGATCTTACCACCACAAGCAAACCCAATTTAAAACTCATGTTACGAACACTAATTTCATGTTTTAATAATAAGAGAGTGACATTTACAAGAAAACGGTAGATTAAATTAAGAAAGGGAATATTACAAACATCATTATCTTTTTTCCCCATAGAATAACAATCAACACTTTAAAAAGTAAACCTAACATCGTAATTTCATTGCTCATTTCATAGGCTCCTTAAAACACAATAAAGCACTACCAAAGAAAAACATAAGAGCTAGTATAACTAAGTTCCAATGTTAAACAAACATTTCGCAAAAATCCTTTTGTTCATTGTCTTATTCCCAGCTTTCTTTTATAGTTTTACAACCTCATGCTTCTGGTTCAAACATGAGATTGAAGTTAGAGTAAGTAATGGCTTTGTGAGTGCTAATGTCTATGTGTTGTGTAGGTCAGCTGATGATACCATTGGTGGGAAATACTATTTTCCTGGCTATGGAATTGGATGGAAATTCTGTGAAAACATTTGGCGTAGTACCTTATTCTATTGCCATACAAGGTGGCATAATGGCTACCAAGTGTTTAATGTTTTTGCTAGTGGTTATGAGAATGACATTTGTGCACCAAATATTAAATGCTTATGGAAATTACAAGAAGATGGGATCTACGTGTATTTTCTTCTAAAAAAAAATGGAAGCTTATGCATCCTTAGAGAGGGGTGACCTGAAATGCGAAAAGGATGAAAGAATAGTCAATGTGTCGGTTTCATAATGTAAGAAAGTAATTGCATCATTTCTCTTTACATGAGATTATATATTTATATATAACAAGTTACACACAACATATTTACATTAGGAGAAAATCATCAAGGATTAAAGCACAATGAATGTGTTAGCTCTATAATCAAAGGAACAATTCGGTTAAAGAAAAAGAAGAAAAAATCAAGTAAGATATGTAATTAATGAGACAAGACATTAGCTTTATCCTTTTTGTTTCTTTTCTCTTAATGAGACACCTAAGGGAGTAAAAAAAAAAAAATCACATAGGCTATTGTACAAGATCTAGAACCAATGAGGCAATGAATGGAAAAAAGGAAAAAGGAAAAAGAAATAGAAAAGAAAGGGAAAAGAAGGAAAAAGGGAAAATAAAAATAAAAATATTAGGTTTTTCCATATACAAAAATTATAAATTTAGTATTTATAAAATAATATTGAAATTTTATAAAAAAATTTATTAATTTAATTGATACCTGTTACGTTAATAATATTTACGAGTTATTTTAACGTATTTGTTAAAAATTTTACATGATTACGCGTTTTGATCAATAATTATATTCAACTAAAATTTTATTACTATTAAGTTATATTTATTCATTTTATAAGCTTAAAGTTATAGTTTTAAGGTTTACATTAAGTTTAAGTTTGATTTTAGGTATTTACGTATACATAGGATTTAAGGTTTTTATATACGATTTAGGTTTCAATTGAATTCTTAGGATTTTTATTACTGATAATACATTCAATTTTATAATTTAATAAAATTTTTATCTTGCTCTGCCTTAATGACTCATAAAGTTATCTATAGTACTAGAGTTTAGTTTTAATCATAATTAGCTAAATTTGTGGGGTTTACATCTTGCATGGCGATGTGTATGCAAAGATTAGACATCGCAACCTAATTAAAATTTTGAGCTTAACACACTTGTTGATAACAATCAACACTTTAAAAAGTGGACCTAGCATTGTAATTTCATCATTCATTTCATAGTCTCCTTAAAACACAATAGAGCAATACCAAAGAAAAACATAAGAGCTAGTATAGCTAAGGTCCAATGTTAAACAAACATTCCGTGAAAATATTTTTGTTCACTATCTTATTCCCAACTTTCTTTTATAGTTTTACAACCTCATGCTTCTGGTTCAAACATGAGAATGAAGTTAGAGTAAGTAATGGCTTTACGAGTGCTAATGTCTATGTAGAGTGTAGGTTAGCTGATGATATCATTGGTGGGAAATACCTTATTCCTAGCCATGGAATTGGATGGACATTTTGTGAAAACATTTGGAGAAGTACCCTATTCTATTGCCAAGCAAGGTGCCCTAATGGCATCCAAGTGTTTAATGTTTTTGCTAATGGTTATGAAAATGACATTTGTGCACTAGATCTTAAATGCTTATGGAAATTACAAGAAGATGGGATTTACGCGTATTTTTCTTCTAAAAAGGAATGGAAGCTTATGCATTCTTAGAGAAGGGTGACCTGAAATGCAAAAAAGATGAAAGTATAGTCAATGTGTCAATTTCATAATGTAAGAAAGTAATTGCATCATTTCTCTTTACATGAGATTATATATTTATATATAACTAGTTACATACACCATATTTACATTAGGAGAAAATGGTAAGCATTAAAGCATAATGAATGTGTTAGCTCTATAATCAAAGAAAATAATTGAATCACTTTTCTTTACATGAAAGTTTAAAAATATGTATAGTTATGGTCCTATTGGGATTTTTTTTTTTTTTTATCTAAATCTTGTCTATATCTTATCCATTGTTATTTTGTATATGATATGTACATATTTGACATCTAATGTTTGGAATGCCAACTTTTTTGTATCTTTTTTCATATAAAATTATTAAATACAAATTATTCTAAGCACCGATATTAAGAATGTATTTTAAGCACTAAATATGCAAAATGAGTATAACCTTAAAACGTTCAAGAGAAGACACACACACACATATATATATCCATAGACACTAGCAAGTGCACACTCGCATTGCATATGCAAAATATAAATATAAGGTATAATAAAAAAAGAATAATTATAAAATAAAGTCTTAATCAATATGGGTGTTTTTTTTTTTAAGAGCATATCAATGGCATTCAAAGACTATATTTCAATTTTCAAGTTCAAATAACTGTCAAGTTTATGGAGGTAAAACTATTGGGTAACATGAAAGAGTAGCAGTTACTGATATAACCACTAGCCTTCTAGATAAAAAATTGTGAAAATAGTAATATATAATCGATGTTAATAAATATATCCTTTTCAAATTATATGATGCTTAATATACGAGTTGGAAAAAAAAATGAAAAAATTACTTGGTTCGAAGGATTTAATTATAATTACAATATGGGTAAGCCCCTTTAAACTTTAATAACACATACACACACACACACACACACACATATATATATATATATATATGTTCAAAAAATTTGCTTCTTCCTTATTATAACCATATACAATTGAACAATAAGCAAAATTTAGGAATAAAAAGTTTTCTAGTGACAACTACAATTTGGAGACTAACTTCACCTTATTTGATTTCACATATACATTATATTGATCCCATGTGCAAGGGATTGGAAAAAAGAAAAAAAAAATATTAAACTCTAAATTGAATAAAAAGCACAGTTTTTACAATTTAATTTGGTTTATGTTTTGGTTTATATTAAATATGTAGGTTCAAGGTTTGGCTAATATTAAGAAAAAATTTGTTTCTGAAGAACAAAGTAAACAGCTCTATTTTACTACAGGGCCAATATGATATGTGTCTTATTTTTGGCAAAATCATGTTTCCTTCATCAGAAAATGTACATAGGAGAGCCATGGAATAGATGCTTAAGTGAGTTGCAGCTAAGATATACATAATAATATATAGTCTTGTTGGTCTAAAATTATACATAATTGTGATACCCATTTCATGTAGTTAATGTACCAAGATGCAGTGTTACGTCCCCATCACATTTGTGTAACACAAGTAGTATTTCTATGTATCCAGGAAAGCTAAAGTTATTTGGAGTAGTTTACTCAAGATACTACTATGCTTGTCTTAAAGAGAACATAAACTTTGTCACATACTTCATTGTTTTAAGAGACAAAACACCTAATTTTTTTCTCTCCATAAGCAACTAAAGTTCAAACTGTGGTCCATTCTTTCTTTTTAAAAAAAAAATAATTATTATATATTAGATTGGATTTCAATCCTTAAAAAAAAATAATAATCAAACCATAATATATGACTCGGTTTGAAGAGCATATCAATGGCATTCAAAGATTGTATTTCAATTTTCAAGTTCAAATAACTATCAAGTTTATGGAGATAAAACTATTGGGTAACGTGAAAGAGTAATGTTTATTGATATAACCGCTAACCTTCTAGATAAAACATTGTGAAAATAGTAATATATAATTGATATTAATAAATATATCCTTTTCAAATTATATGATACTTAATATACGAGTTGGAAAAAAATGAAAAAATTACTTGGCTTGGAGGATTTAATTATAATTACAGTATGGGTAAGCCCCTTTAAACTTTAATAACACACACACACACACACACACACACACACACACACACACATATATATATATATATATATACTGTTTTAAACAGTGGTATTGTGGCCGACAAGGTACTGTTGACACAGTAAATTGATTGATTGGTGTTTGTGGCAAACAAGATATTGGTGATTTGTGGCCGACATGTTACTATTGCTACAGTGATATTGTCAAATTTTCTGATTGACTTGATTTTGGCTAATTGATTGTATTGTGCACTATGGTACATGTGTAAAATACCGTATTTCTACTTTTACAGTGCAATATGATACAAATGATACAATTACGGATCTCCTAAATCTATTTCATAGCAGTCATCTTCATTAGTATTCCCGCTGTGGTGAGATGCTGAGTCCGATTCTGAGCTTGATTCTTGTGCTGATTCTGATTCTTTGATATGGTCTAGTGCTCTTTCCAGGATTTGTTTCAATTGATCCGGAGAGTTTTCACTTGCAAGTGATGATATTAAAAATCCTCTGTTGTGATATTATCTTGTTGCTGATGGAGATGGTGGTGATTTTGTAGAATTGGTCTTGATCTAATTTAAAATTGAATTCTTTTCACATTTATTCTACATTTTGAAGCTATCCCACCATTTGATTTTATACATTCTGACTAAATTGATTGTGTTTGATGATTGATCTGGCTTGTATTCAAACCACCAAGCCATGACCCATGATACTCCGAGATGTATGAAATATAGCATCTCTTTTGAAAAATTTTTTTCATGAGGTGTAGGATTATAATGACTTAAAAAAGTATCAAATCCTTCCTTGGCATTTTGATGAATGATTTCTGATGTCGCACCAAATTGTTCCCACCAGTGATTAAACCAAGTAGGAAGATTAAATGATGAGCAATTGTCAAAAAATATTAACCAAGTATGTGTTCTTTTTTCGATTCATCTGATAAAACACATTCCACCAAGCTTGCTTATAATCAAAATAATTATAAGTAGCTCGATGACTTGGTTGTGCAGAAAATGGTTCTATATTGAGCTTTGTAGCAGTGATTGGATGAACTCACCATTCTTTCAAGCTGATTACTTTTAGTATTCTGGCTGTAGAATAACTTATCATCCCTTCTTTTTCAAAATGTTTAAATTTGATTGATCCAGTTTCAGTCAAAATTTTTTCATAAAACTGGATTGTTTTGTATTGATCATATGGCACATAATAAAAATCTTTTGTAAATATTTTATTTGCAAAATCAAAAGGGTCCTTTTCTGATAGGCTTTCTTCTATTGAGAAAACATATCTAGAAACAGGTTTTATAAAAAATTTTGATCTTTGATTGAAAGGGATTGTTCCAACTGGCGTTGGTGATGATATTTCTGTGATTTGAAAATTCTGATTTCTTCTTTGGGTTTCTTTTATCTGAGAATCTGATTGGGGGATTTCTGGTAATGCTGGAATTTTTTGTCCTGATTGTGATTATAAGACTATTGAGATTGCATCAAGCAATCCAAGGATTGGATCCATATCAATTAATTTGGTAAGGGCCTCTTGAGTTTCAGAAACTGATTGAGTGTTTGAAGATTTTAATTTTGATGATTTTGATGAATATTCTTCTTTGATTGTTAATGGAGTGTTGGATGATTTACAAACATCCAACCATGTTTTGATATTGGTTAATCCTTTTCCTGATAATGAGGGAATTTTTTTTTTACCTTTATCCTTATCCTTTTTGGGAGGCATCTCCCTGCAAGAATTCACGAGTAAGGAAGTTAGGAAGGAAATTGGAAAATCCATTGATATGCTTTATTTCGAAATCAAATATAGAAAGAATAGATTGCCATCTGGCAAAAATCTGTTTTGATGCAATGTTTTGAACATCTTTTAACAAAACATTTTTTGCTGCTTTGCAATCAATTCTTAAAAGAAATTTTTGATTTAATAAATCTCCTTGAAATTTTGAAATTGTTAAAACAATAGCTAAGATTTCTTTTTTGATTGTTGAATAATTTGATTGACAATTATTCCAATTTTTTGATACAAATTGAACAATATATTCCTTATTATTTTGTTTCTGTTTTAGAATTCCTCCGAATCCTAAATCAGAAGCATCGATTTCCACAATCTTTGATAATGATGGTTCTGCAATATGTAAACAAGGAATTTCCTTAATTCTTTGTTTGATTAATTTGATAATTTCCGTATGTTCATTAAACCATGGAGGCGGATTCTTTTTTAATCTCTGATATAATGGTTTGCAAATTATGTTAAGATTTGGGAAAAATTCTGCAACATAATTTAAACTACCTAAGAATCTTTGAAGCTGATTTTTATCTTTGATTTCATTAGGAAACTTTTCAGTAAATTCAATTGATCTTTGAATAGGTATTATGGTTCCATTGTGAATATTAAATCCCAAAAATCTGATTCTGGTTTGAAAAAGACTAATTTTAGTAGGTGAAACTACTAAGCCATTTCTTTTTATTATATTGATAAAAATTCTTATATGTTTAAAATGTTGATCAATATTAGATGAATATATTAAAACATCATCTATATAAGTAATTATGAAACTGATATAATCATTGAAAATCTCATTCATGATTTTTTGAAATTCTGAAGGAGCATTTTTTAATCCAAATGGTATTACATTCCATTCGAATTGACCAAAAGGAACAGTAAAGACAGTTTTGTACCTATCACTTTCTTTAATTTAGATTTGCCAAAATCCAGATTTCATATCGAATTTTAAGAATATTCTAGCTTGATTTAATCTATTAAGCAAATCTTTTTTATTGGGAATTGGATATCTTATCCATTTGAGAGCAGAATTAAGAGGTTTGTAATTAATTACCAATCTTGGTACACCTCTTTCAATTTCAGCATTCTTATTAACATAAAAAGCAGAACAACTCCAAGGTGATCTACTTTTTCTGATTAATTTTTTGTTGAGTAAATCATTTATTTCATTTTTACAATGATTAAGGACTTCTTGATTCATTTGTGAAGGTCTAGCCTTCGTTGGAATATTTTTTTCATTAAAGTCAGTTTCATATGGAAGA
The DNA here is from genome assembly GCA_024138015.1 of Lumnitzera littorea. Lineage (NCBI taxonomy): Eukaryota > Viridiplantae > Streptophyta > Magnoliopsida > Myrtales > Combretaceae > Lumnitzera > Lumnitzera littorea. Next base: position 10,145,969 of record JAMXBB010000007.1, on the reverse strand, counting down.
TCCACAATGTGTAATTTCCTATTCCAAAATGCATTTGGGAGTGTGGAGCAAATTGAAGTTTTTATTTCTGATTCTAATTGGGAAATTCTTGATTTTAAATTTTGATTATTGAGTTGATCTTCTATTCTTTTGAATTCAAGGTCATTTTTTAAGTTCATTAAATGATTCTCTTTATATTGTATTAAACAATTTAATTCATCATTTTCTAATTGATTTATATATTTGGTTTGTGGTTTTGTTACGAAATTGAACACAATTTCTTTTTTCAAATACTTTGTTTTAATTCCATTCTCATCTACCACAAATGGTTGAATTTGATTTATGAATGGTGTTCCTAGAATGACATTTTTATTTAAATTTTTTACTAATATAAATGAGGTTTTATAAGAAACATGATCTTTTAATATTTCAATATTTTATAATTTATATTTGATACTTAATTTGTTTCCTGATGCAGAACTTAGAGATTAGCTAGTTTTCTCAAAATATTTTGTTGGAATCAAGCCTTCTCTAATACAATTCAAATCAGTACCAGTATCAAATAAAGCAAGTGTTTGTAAAACAAATTCATTATTAATTCTGATTGAAATATTTATTATCCATTTTCTTGTTGTGATTTGAACAAGATGCATTAAATAATCATTGATTCTACTTGATGAGGTTCCTTTTACTTCATTTGAAGTATCTGATTCATCTTCTTGGATTAATTTTTGATTTAATTCAAGTAATTCTTGTTTGAATTTTATTTGCATTAATTTCAATGCCTTGATTTCTTGTTTTTGAATATTGATTTCTTTTTGTAAATCACTTATTGTTATTATTTCTTTATTTTTCTTTTTTCTTCTTTCAAGGATCTCAGTTAAATTATATGGTAATTTTAGAGTGGGGTTTGTGTTGATTTTGAAGTTATTAATATATTCAAAATTTTCATTGTCATTTGTCATCTGATCAATTTTTTTAAGAATTGCTTCTTCATTATCAGTTAGTACGTTGATTTCTTCTCTTTCTGATTCAGATGAGGTGGAGTCCATGTCATTGACTTAGATTCCATCATCACTATTATTTTCTGATGATAATTCATTTTCACAAAAAATTTGTAATATGTTTTCCATTGTTTCTTCATCTAAATTTAATTCATTAAGCTTATTATTTATTTTACAAAAATTTACTGTATGACCAATTTTTTTTACATTTATAACACCTTAATTGTTTATATGATTTTCTTTTATATTTTTTATCTTCAGATTTTTCTTGATTTTGTTTGTTTTGGAATTTTTTAAATGATTTTTTCTTAAAATTTCTTCGAGGTTTTTTATTTATACACTTAGGACAATTTTGTGATTTATGAGATGATTTTTTATAATTTTTTGACTTTTTACTAACAAAAGAGAGGTCATATTGAGCACAAAAATCACCAAGACTTTGATGTTTTAAGCGCTGCTCATTTTTCAATTGTTTTTGTAATCTGATTATATTACACAAATTAGTTCCAATCTTATTAACATATGATGCTAATTCTCCATACGACAAATTATCATAAGGAATTTCACCATTGTTTTCTTTCCTGAGTAATTTTCTAACTTGGTCACCTATTAATTTTGGTAAACCAGCTAGGAATTTTTCTTTCCAAAAAGGTTGATTACAATCATTTCTAAGGAATACTCTTTGAAAGAATATATCCTTATATTGTTTGAATTCTCTAAGTGATTTACATTTCATATTTGATAATAAATCTAAGGTTTTATCCTTAATGTGAGAAGGGTCTCCTATGAAATGTTGACTGATTGAAAATATTAAAGTATTAACCATATCTTGAATTGGTTCATTATTCTCATCTAGAATTCTTCTATTATTTTCATCTATTTTACATGATGTAAGAATGTTGATTCTCTGTTCTTCAGTGAGATAAATATCCCACCAACCTTTTAATTGTCCTGTGAAACCAGAAATTAAAAGGAGTACTACTTAATAGTCAGTAACATTTGGAACAGTTTTATTAGTATTTGAAAACATGATCATCTGATTAAGAACATTGAGAATTTTTTGTTCTGAGTATCCATCTATATTCCATTCATAGGTGGATCCTACAGAATATTTATTTTGATAATTATCATTCTTTTCTTCAATTAATATATCAGGAGGTGTTGCTCTCTGATAGTATAATTTTTGAGGTTCTTTTCAATTGATCTTATTAATTTCATCTTTATTTTTATTGATATTTAAAGAAATATTAGACATTGATTCATCTATTGATTCATTATCTCATTTATCTGATCCTTCTATCGATCCATTGTTGGTTGATTCATTGTCCAAAACATGAATTTTTTCTGAGGGTGTATCTTCTATTACTATACCTTTTCTGATTAAAGTTGGAGTATCCATTTGTAAAAAATTTATAGGTTTCGTTGATGAGGAAGTTTCTTCTTTTACTGATTTATTCTTTAATATTCCTTTCCTATCTTCCAAAGCTTTTAAAAATTCTTGACTAGGATTTTTAGGCATTTCAAACGGTTTAAACAAAAGAGTATTTTTATTGATTGAAGTTTTTTCACTTGTTTTATTGATTTCAATATTTATTGTGTCTTCTATTCTATTTAATTGTTCTCCTATAGTATGTAAATGTTGATTAGTGTAATTATTTTGATTTATTATTTTTTTAATTCCTGATCCATATGCAATTGAACAATAAGCAAAATTTAGGAATAAAAAGTTTTCTAGTGGCAGCTACAATTTGGAAATTAACTTCACCTTATTTGATTTCACATGTACATTATATTGATCCCATGTGCAAGGGATTGGAATAAAGAAAAAACAAATTAAACTCTAAACTAAATAAAAAGCTCCATTTTTACAATTCAGCTTGGTTTATGTTTTGATTTATATTAAATATGTGGGTTCTAGGTTTGGCTAATATTAAGAAAAATTTTCTTTTTGAAGAACAAAGTAAAGAGCTCTATTTTACTGCAGGGCCAATATGATGTGTCTTATTTTTGGAAAAATCATGTTTCCTTCATCAGAAAATGTACATAGGAGAGCCATGGAATAGATGCTCAAGTGAGTTGCAACTTGGATATACACAGTAATATATAGTCTTATTGGACTAAAATTTTATGTAATCGTGATACCCATATCATGTAGTTGATGTACCAAGATGCAAAGTTATGTCCCCATCACATCTGTGTAACATAAGTATTATTTCTAAGTATCTTGGAAAGCTAAAGTTATTCGGAGTTATTTACTCAAGATACTACTATGCTTGTCTTAAAGAGAACATAAACTTTGTCACATACTTCATTGTTTTGTTCACTCTTTTAGGATACAAAACACCTGATTTTTTTCTCTCCGTAAGCAACTAAAGTTCAAACTATGGTCCATTCTTTTTTTTTTTTTTTTTGTTTAAAAAAATTAATAATTATATATTAGGTTGGATTTCAATCCTTAAAAAAAATAATAATCAAACCATAATATACGACTTGGTTTGTTTCAAAGGTGTGAATTGTAACCAATCGGATACCTATCATATACGTTTAGTGTCCTTATTTTTTAAATCAAGAATTTAGATCCTAATCCTTCCAAAAACATACTTTCAAATCTTTTATGACCCTTAATATGCTTTAACTCCTCCTCACACGACAATTATAATATTTATTGTAGTTATATATATACATGCCTATAATAAACTCACAAAGAGCAAATAGGATGGAGTATAATTGCTATATATTTATCCTTAAAATAGTTAAAAGAATAGTTTACTCTAATATTATGGTAGATGGAAACCATGCAATATGGCATAATTTGTAGGTTCTAGATCTAGAGTAATAAAACTAAGGGTGGGCGTATGGTTTGGTTTTTCTTTAAAACCAAACCAAACCATAATAATATAGTTCGATTTCTTATAACTTCAAACCAAACTGTATGGTCAGAATTATGAATCTTCTCAAATCATAAAATTTCGATTTGGTTTATGTATTTAACCATATTTTATAACCTAGTATAGTATATTTGCATAGCTAAAGGTACCAAATTCATATAATAATAATAAACATTTGTATTATATTAGAGGTTGATGAAGTTAATATTCATGCAATTAAGAAATTTCAAATATTCATTAATAGCTTTTTTTTTTTGAGAAATAACATATAATATAAACTTTGATTGAAATTATAGATATAATTTATATATTATGTAACATAGTTTGATACATATACATTTTAATATATGCAAATTGAATTTTTTTTAAGTACCATGTTATAACAAAAGAATATCTTTAAATACAAGCAAAATATTTCTTATATTTATTTGTAAAATAGTTTGGTTCAGTTTTATAAATTTGTTTGATTTATTCTTTTGTACAACCATAGATTAGTGGTGTGGTTTGGTTTAGAATTTTCTAAACCTAATTAAAAAATATATATATTTTTTTCAATTTGGTTTTGTTTTGTTTGTGAATTGGCATGGTTTGATTAGGTTTTTTCTCACACCTCTAAATAAAACCCTCATTTCACATTTCTTTACGAAAATGAGGGCTGAACACACTAGTTACAAGTGTTTAAGATTGATGTTTATAGGTGCTTCACAAGAGAAAAATTGATAAATGAAACTTGAATGAATAGAAGTTGAGTCATGCCATTTTGATGTCCAAAAAATGTTTTTTATCATTAAAATTTTCATTTACTAAAAGCAAAGCCATAACCATAAAGAATTGCCTCAAATTTCTTCTTCATATCCTTACTCCATAGTTTGAGGAAATTTATGAAAAGAAAAAAACAATAATTATGGAAAGAAACTTTTGGTTTTATGAACAAAAAGGAATGATAATAGTAGTAGTAGGAGTTGTATTTCTTGGTTATTATGGAGTCGGTTTAGTGGATTGTGGTATTTTTGGAGATAAATCGTTTCAAGTGGATGAGAAAGCTAAACTATCCAAAAGGCATGCAGTAAAAACATTTCAGGTATTTTCCATATTGAATAGCCATTCTCTTTTATCTCGGTAGCTTCCAAGTTTTTACCAAAATTTATTGCATCAATGTTACACAAAAGAAGCTTTCCTAAACATGTGAAAGCTAATACATTACTACTAAATATTTATGGTAAATTGCAAATGCATCCACTATATTTACTTTATGTATACTTAATTTCTTTCTATTTTTAAAATTGAGCATGGGAATTCCATGAATCTTAAGACATTCTTTCTAACCCTTTTCACTATTTTGCATTTTGAAAAATTAATGAAACAAAAAGATGTACTAAAATAAGAAATTTACATAAAATAGAATAGACAAATCCCGTTATTTACTTTATTTTTCTAATATTTTGTCATGTTCAATACTATATATTATGTGCTCTTTTTCCTCTTTTTTGACTATTTTTACTAAGGAGAATGGTTATATGGGCATCCAATTTTTTTTTTTTTAAACACTAACTTTAAAGATAAGAGGCTAAGCATGTAGAGCAAATACAAAGGGGCACATTTGTGAATGGCACTGAAGAATCACCTCTTACACAAGTGATCAACAGAGGTGAAATGTCTCAATGCAAAAAGATTTGAAATGTTATTAGGAAGTTGACATATTTTACGGACTCTGAAGCATGCATAGAATCTAGATTTTGATCAAATATTCTGAAGTGTCACTCATGTTTGGTTATGATCATAGAACGAAGATGGTGATGTTATAGATTGCGTTGATGTGTACAAGCAGCCTGCTTTTGATCACCCCGCCTTGAAGAATCATACCATTCAGGTCCATGCTTTTTCATTTCACTCGAATTCATTTTGCCGATTTCATTTGGTGCAAATTGTAAATATTTAAGTGCGTATAAAATCCCCTAAGTTCTCGTGTCGCGACATCGCCTCCCACCACTTTTGAAAATGTGTTGATACGTTCCAAACCGTGGTAACAATAATTTTGAGGTTTATTAGATATTTTCAAGAGTTAAATGACAAAATTACCCGTTTAACGGAGTTTAATAATAACACTATCAAACTCAATTTGTATAGTTGATCCAAACATGTAAAAGGGTCAAGGATTAAAGATATAAACTAGATTGGATTATGGTTAAACTAGACCGATTTTATGGAAGGGTCAAGTCTAAATGGATTGGATCGTGTGAGTTAATTTGGATTTGACAACAATGTTTAATAATCAAACCCTACTTGAATGGGAAAAGGAGAAAAATAGCAAAAAATTTATAAAAAATCCAAAAAATACCCATCTTGAGAAAATAATCTTAAAACTATGGCACTTATAATCGCTTATCTTAAAATCATCTCTTCAAAAATTGATTTTATCATGTTAAGAGGCAATTTCAAATATCATAGTTTTGAGAATATTTTTCTGAGGTCAATATTTTTGGGATTTTCTTTTTTATTTTTTCTAATTTTTTTTCTTTTCTCCAGACTCAGATAATTGATCTAGACGTGTGTAATTGCCATTGTCTTTTTATTTTTGTTTCTCCAAATTTCAAGATTGTCATGCACATCAGAAAATTATATTGTTTCCTACATGATTGAAAAAAAAAAAAAATTGCTTATAATGGAAGCGTGTTGATTATATATCTTCAATGGCGATTCTGATGCAGATGACACCAAGCTATCATCCATCAATATCCACGAGAAGAAGCCAAGCATCAAACAATGGTGACACAAAATTTGCACAAATGTGGAAGAGAAGTGAGAGTTGCCCCAAGGGCACAATACCAATTCGAAGAACAGAAAAGAAAGATATGCGAAAATCGGGTCTAGTGCAAGACAATACAAGGAAGAAACTCAGTTACGATTACATTTCTCAAAATGCCATGCAAATAAATGACAGCAAGATCCCAAATCTTTTGGAGCTGAATCGATCTGTATGCACATTACTCTATCCAATTGAATTTGAGCAAATAGAAATGCTGTTTTAGTCATTTTGCATATAATGTTGTTACTTCTATGGAGGAAAACTCATTAAGCTTTATATGATCAATCAGATGGCTATAATGTTCACAGCTGGATACAGTTACCTGGGAGCGAAAGCAGATATCAGAGTATGGAACCCTTATGTTGAATCCAATAATGAGTGGAGTACTTCTCAAATTGCTCTAAAAAATGGGCTTTACTATAACTATGAGAGTGTTGAATCCGGATGGGCGGTTCGTATATTCATTTATTAATATATATGCTGGAGTATTTTGGAAGATTTTTTAGTTGCAGAATGCTGAAACTTAATGAAATCTTTTCTTCAGGTTAATCCTGGTCTTTATGGTGACAAGAAGACTCGATTTTTTGTATATTGGACTGTAAGTTGGATTACTTGATACTGCTAAGGTTAATTTGATGGTTTTCATCTTTTGATGTTACTTAATTGCTATTGGTTTTTAATTTTTCGCAGCTTGATGCTTCCAAGAAAACCGGTTGCTTCGATCTTACTTGCCCTGGTTTTGTTCAAACCAACCATGAAATCGCTCTTGGATCTGTCATTCGTCCGGTTTCTACCAGCACTGGTCTCCCATATCAGATTACAGTTTACATTTTCAAAGTAAGATTGGAACACTAACTTATCTCAAATACATTACATATATGGTACATGTTAATAGGATCTCTCATATTAATCTTGTGAAGATGTGTTGTTTTTTGGATAATCTTTAAAGTTTTGGGAAAAATAAGAAGGAAGAAAGGATTAAGTTTACCCGACTCCAAAAGAAGTACTTATCTGTATCTCCAATCATACGCAATCACGATTTTAACTTTTTTAGTTATATGTAATGGCATACGGATGGAGTGGATATAAATGGAAATACTTTTAAGAGATGGGGAAAGTTCATCCATGAAGCAAGATGTAATTTAACTTAATATCGTTTATTACTATGGAATCTCAACAATGTTGCACACATTTGAATTTTCAAATATTTTGAGGAAATAATTACAAATATTCTATACTAATATATTATGATGTCTTTGTATAAGCTTCTAAGGATACAGAACTACTATGACGTGAATATTCATTGAAAAATTGAAGATAGAGTAAAAAATTACCGATCAAGACTGGATAGATATCCTAACTCTTAATTGAGGAAAATTAAATAGAAAATATCAATTTCCATAATTTAATGCTTCGAAAATGACCACAGGATTTCGAGACTAACAATTGGTGGGTGCAATATGGAGAGGAAATCAATATAGGCTACTGGCCAGCTGACTTGTTCAGAGTCTTAACATACGCTGCCGAAACTGCACAATGGGGAGGTGAGGTTTACAGCACAAGGGTTGGTGTTTCTCCCCATACCAGCACACAAATGGGCAGTGGAGAGTTTCCTGACTGGGTCTGGGATGTTTCTGGTTCTTTTAAAAGAATAAGGATTCGCGACAATTCGTTAATCCTTAAGTTTCCGGAGTCGGTTAACACTTATACAGATGAATACAGATGCTATGACGTTTACTATGTTAGTGATTACATTGAAGATCCTGAATTTTTCTATGGTGGTCCTGGTAGGAATCAATTGTGCCCATAAGAAACATTAGGATGGTAAAATGAATACGGACAAAGTCTAAGGAATATTTATTAAATTATTTTCATATCGGGCCTTTCTTGAGGAAAATGGATCTAATGATTTTGAAAGAATCGAACCCTTTAAGCAGTTTTTATTTTTCCTTCTATTGGACATCTTATTCTCGTAATAACCCATCTCACGTTTTTAAGTATCGCATTAACATATTCAATTAAGAAACTCTCCCTTTCAAGCTATTTCCTACTTTGTTCCAAGTTTGTTCGCAAAAGTTACTTAACAATTTTTTTAAAGTTTTATGTGCATCTCAATAATAACATTTTTTCACTTCAGATAATAAAAAACAAAAAATAAAAATAAAGAGGAAGTAACTGCATTTTTAAGTTGCTTGTTGCAACTCTTGAATGTCAAGACGCTTCGTGCCATACTTAAATTCGTATAAGGATCAGTTTCGAATCGTGAAAAGCTTTTGTTAATAATGGATAGAAAATTTAATTTAAGTTTATGTAAATCTTTAATGTTAAGAACTTGAATACGATGAAAAAGTAAAATTTGAGGGTAAAAAAATAAAAAAGTTGAAATTATATTAAGATAAAAATTAATAAAAAAATTAAAAATTATTAATAAATTTGTATACTTAAAAAGAAAAGAGAAAGAATATCACGTTATTAGAATTTATTAATATATTTGAAAAATAGATTAATAAAATATTAAATATTATAAAATAAAATAAAAAAAACAGTTCAAAAGCTACTAGGCTAGCTGAACCAACCAAAAACTGCCTTCTCCCTTAAGCTGATCATGGTTCAGCCATGTATTGTTGAATGATCGGGATTTGGGTTTCTTGGTTGTTGAGATGCGGGCCAAGAAACCTCCGCCAAATATTTGGCAGTTTTTGGCAATAGGGAAAAGTTAGTTTGTTCGGTAATGGCTTTGTAACATGGATGGTAAATGAGAAAGCGTATGATGTATGATGGAAACTAAGTATCTTAGAGTGACATGAATGAGTGCCTCACGTGTATACATGCACTGTTATTTGCGCAGTATTTGTGGAGTGTAAAATATAAGAAGACTATAACAATTGGTAAATATATCCATTATTTATAATTTTAACATATTATATTAGTGTTAATTTTTTATTTAATACTATTAAAAAGAGGATAAATATGTAATTTTAAGTTGAAAACATAAGCAATAATTTTAATAATATAATTAGTAGGTTTTATATTGAATAATTGGAGGCAAATTAGAAAATGGTGTACAAAATATGATAAAGTTGAGAAATCTATGGAGCATTTTAACTTCCAAAAATTTTATCCAAAATAGAACAAAACATTCCACATAACATTGGCTCCACCAAATCTCATGAAAATAAGCCTATTAGGGTGGGTTTAAATTAGGGTTATAAAAGAGTTAAACTTATTGTGTTATTCTAAGTTTAGCTCAATATTTATTCAAGTTTGGTTCCATAACAATTGAGTTGAGTATGAACTCAAATTATTCAATCTATTGAGTCAAATTCAAGTTTTATGGCATTTAACTCAACTAGCTCATGAATCTAATTGAACTTAAGCGTGTACACATATAACTTGAGAGTGTGGACTATTATAAGAAATGGAAGAAAACATTTTTTTTTTTAATAAATTGATTCTAAATGAGTTTAATTAAGTCTAGTTTGAGATTTTTTAATGTTATTTCAAATTGAACTTAGGCTAAATATTTTAAATTTGATTGAGTTTAAGTTGAACTTGGGTTTTGAAATCTCAAGTGAAGTTCAAGCTTGAATTAATAACTTAAATTAAAAAACATAAAATGGATAATAACTAACAAGATTGTCGAACTAAAAAAAAAAATTAATGGTACAAATATACCGTATGAATTGACGAATGATATATAAATATAAATGATAGTATATATGTGCTTTATGCACTTCTTCTCATATTAACGTAATACACAAATTTCAAAGGAAATAGTTGGTTAAAATAAAGAGAAGTAGTTTTTGATTGCCATTTCCGGTATCAACTTGAATACAAAAAATATATTGAGATTTTGTAAATAAGCTTAGATAAAAACAATTTTAGTTGACCTCTTTTAAAAATAGATCTTGCTTTTCTCTTTGTACAAATCTAAGCAACACAGCCATGATGGGTAGGCACAAGTATGGCACAAGACTGCTTACCCCTTAGACGATGCCTATCCTCACATTATTTTTGGCAACTTTTAAGAAGTGACAACATGGAAAGAAATTTATAGAAAGGCAAAGAAAACAAAGGAAATACAACTTTTATCATGTTTAGATATAAAGAGTGGAAATGGATAGATCATTTATTTTTTTAGATAAGCTGAAACTTGTTTAGAGTAATGGTAATCTAACATTATACTAAGGTTGCCGCTACAGTTAAGGTTTAGGGTGTAATTAGGACAATTAAGTACAATTGGGTCTAAACAAGTTTATTAAGCGTAATTAGGAAAGTTCTAAGACTTTGTCACATTTTATTACTTTAATTTAATTAGTTTCCATGTCCTACATTTACTCCTAGGGTTTTCTTAAGGTTTTAGATTTGTTTACAATTATCAGTTTGCTTACGTATTTAACACTTTAACGTTTTAGGAGATCAAAGTAGTTGTTTATACTGAATGAGCAATTTTTACTACTTGACTTAGTTTTTCTCAATACTCTATGGTCTTTAGGAAATAATTAGGGATTCTTTATAGTTTTAGGGTTTTACACATATAATTAGGGTTTTAGGGTCAAACATACTTTAGGGTTTTCTAACTTCTTGTTTGGGATTTTTGACTTAATATTTAAGGTTAGATTATCTTATTTAGGGTCTTGATTCTTATTTCTATAGGTTTTCAAGGATTATCCATTTACTCTCTCTCTCTTGCTTGACTTCTTACTGAGCTCAAAACAATACTTTCATCTTTTAATTATAAAGCTGTGTTTTGAGAATCATTTACATATACATTTTTCTTAAACTAAATTTCACATGAAACTTAAAACATTGCATGAGCTTGTTTTTAATAACTTTTCTCATATACAATATTATAATTAAGCAATTATAAAGCGTTAATTTCACTGCATTGAATTTGAAGCAAGTTTCGAGCCAACTTTTTAATATATGAAAGGAGCACTTTGTGAACAAATTGATCTCATATGGGTCACTTAGATAATTAAATCGATTTTGATATAAGGAAAGTACACCTATCAAATTATAGTGAAGTGGACATGAGTCCGAATGTCGATCCTTTAAAAACCTTGAATACTAATACTAACCTTAGATCTATTATTTAATCGATAAATTCAATTTCTAGAATTCAGTTCTTTAAATTAAAATTACGGCAACAAATTAAATTAAGAAAATAATCAAGAACTAATCAAGAAAGCAAAATCTTAAAGATTTAATTCAAGACTTAACATTATACCTAGATCTTAATTTCCTAAGTCTACACTAGCAACTTTCACTAATAATAATCTAAGTCAATCTTTAATCTTTTTTTACTAGAAGAATTTTCTTTTAAAGTTGATAACTTCCTTAAGCTTATTAACCATAATTTTTAGATTACCTAATAAAATCTCTTCCCCATAGCATAATTTAAGATCACTTTAACATGCAATGAATTCTTTGAAAGTTAATATTATAGATCCGGAAGAATCTTGCAATTCATCTACAAACTCTCATTAATTATACTAGATCTATTTATATAAGAAGTCTCTCGATCTTCTAATATAATATCAGATTTAGATTAATAACCTGCAAAATTATCAATCTAAAACATGCAAGTACACATAGTTGATTTAAGAAGAACAAAGATCTTCATTAGATCTAATAAAAAACAAGCATCACATGTGGGATCTAGGTTTCATAAGAGCTACATATAAAAACCTAAATACAAAAAGTTCTACTCCCTAGTCATGATAAAAGAATAATTTTTAACAAAAACTAAACCAAGGTAGAAGAAATAGATCATGAGTTTAACAAGATGATTCTTGAATCTTGAGATTTTGATGTCTTGATGCAATATGCTCTCTTAAGTGTTTTATTCTCAAAAAGTCATGCCAAAGGTCTCCTATGAAAACCTTAAAGAAGCTTTATATAGACGTTGTGAAAAATACTATTCGCTGCAAAATACACAACCAAGGATATGACCGTATCCCTTGGTCCTGAACAACTACAATTGGCTAGGCACGAGTATGGCACAAGATTGCTTGCCCCCTAGCCGATGCCTATCCTTACATTGTTTTTGGCAACTTTTAAGAAGTGACAAAACATAACAAAATTTGTAGAAAGGCAAAGAAAACGAAGAAAAACAGAGGAAATACAACTTTTACCCATGTTTAGATATGAAGAGTGGAAATGGATAGACCTTTTTTTTTTTTAATTAAGTTGAAACTTGTTTTGATTAATAGCAATCTAACGTTGTACCAAGGTTGCTACCACAGTTAAGGTTTAAGGTGTAATTAAGGCAATTAAGTACAATTGGGTCTAAACAAGTTTATTAAGCACAATTAGGAAAATTCGAAGACTTAGTCACATTTTATTACTTTAATTTAATTAGTTTCCATGTCCCACAATTACTCTTAAGGTTACCTTAGGGTTTTCGGTTCGTTTACAATTATTGGTTCGCGTATGCATTTAGTACTTTAAGGTTTTAGGAGATCAAAGTAGTTGTTTATACTGAATGAGTGATTTTTACCACTTGACTTCGTTTTTCTCAATACTCTTGGGTCCTTAGGAAATAATTAGGGATTCTTTATCGTTTTAAGGTTTTTCATGCATTAGGGTTTTAGGGTCAAACATATTTTAAGGTTTTCTAACTTCTTATTTAGAGCTTTTGACTTAATATTTAGGGTCAGATTATTTTATTTAAGGTATTGATTCTTATTTCTATAGAGTTTAAGGGATTATCCATTGACTATCTGTCTCTTGCTAGACTTCTTACTGAACTCAAAACCTGCAAGATTTATAGTAACACTTTCATCTTTTGATTACAAAGTTATGTTTCAAGAATCAATTATATATATATATATATATATTTTCTTAAACTAAAGTTCACACGAAACTCGAAACACTACGTGAGCTTGTTTTTAATAACTTTTCTCATATATAATATTATAATCAAGCAATTATAAAGTGTTAACTTCACTACATTGAATTTGAAGCAAGTTTCGGGCCAACTTTATAATATATGAAAGGGGCACTTTTTGAACAAATGATCTCATATAGGTCACTTAGATAATTAAATCAATTTTAATACAATCGTATGGTGGATTTGGCGAAGTTTTCTTATTTTTTCTTAATCTTATTAAGGGCTTAAGGGTAAAATAGTTTTTATTTACTTTTAAATTCTTTTCTATATCTCCAATTGATAGTTTTTATTACTTTTAAATTCTTTGCTTAAGCTACCCCAAGCAGCTTGTTACCCCCAACCACCTTGGGGTGTTGGGAAAACTCGGCTTAGCTCCTCAGGTCGAGGTGGCCTTAACCTCCATGAGTACATACCAGGTGCCTGGTATGAAGTTCAATGTCCATAATGCTTTTACCTTTCTCTCTCCTTCTTTCATTAATTACCTTCAAACATTCATGGTACGACCAACACACCCTCAGTCCTGGACATGTCAGCATCTCTAGTTTCAAACGTGGTTGCTAGCTTGTCCAAGGCTGACCAAGTGACAAAAGCATTTTGTTCCCCCATCCTATAGCCCATGTTCCTGTAGCAGCTAAGTATTACTAAACTATAGGAGACAACGTGTCCTTAATAGGTGAGCTCCTTGTTGTATAAATAGAAGAAGGAGCAAAGGTACTAGATCGTCTTCTTCTTCTTTGCTCTTACTCTTTTAGCACACTGAGCACTTACAAATACTCTCCACAAACACTCTAAACATTTCCCTTTTACTCCCTCTCTCCTTACTAACTTAAGCATCAGATACCCCCTGTTGGCACCACCATATGGGACTTTTTGCAGGTCCGCCAACAAGGACAGTTGACATATCACTCAAAGAAACCACCATCCTACCCTACATGATCACATGCTTCACCAGTATTTATTTTAGTATGTCGTTTTTGATAAAAACCAATTAATCATAGATATTTATCATATTAATTTCTCGATTCATAAGATAGATGAATGCATTGAACTATAAAGTTGGCATTTGCTATTATTATGTGTACGGAGATAATTATTAATTCATCTTGCAAGATTCTCTTATAATTCCTCAATTTAGTAAGTGTTATACAATTTCACTTTCTAAATGAAGTGTTATTCAAATTTCTACTCTATCTCATATTTATGGTTTTAGATGTTGTATTTATTATTTATGTCAATTTTTGAAGGTTTGTGAGATTAACTATAGGAATCTTTCCAAGGTTTTCATGTGGTTTCTAAATTATAGTCTAAATTAAATTTCAAAACTCTTATAAGAAATAAGATGGGTATTTGCATTGAGTTTACTTCTTGCTTATTAATGAGCTTTCTTGCCTTCTTCCTCTCTTATTGCAATAAAACGATAATTGTTGAAGTGATGTATAGAAAAAGGTCTAGGTGCTATTTATATATGTGGGTGCCTTTTAGATTTATTTCCTATTTTACGAAAAGCTACTTTATTTAAATACATTGTAGTTTATCTTTATTAATTTTGGTGTTGTCATTCCTTTTAATTAATCTTTTTTTTATTCGTTTATCATGAGCTTTATTTTAGCATTTTTACATTTTGGGTATATATATATTGTCATGCCTCGAAACGACAAAATCATAATAGTTCCACCATATAAATCACCCTGCGATAAAAGCTGACCTTACTGCCACTATTGTAAACTTAATTTACATAAGGCATTGACAATTCACCCACTTTAAAATAAACAATTCAACATATTATTGATAATGTAAACTGCGAAAGTCTTCAAAACATGTATTTATAGCCTAATGTAATGTAGTTTAACTTAAGAATCCTTATATTATAGCTAGTTTAAATATGCACATATATTTTAGGCAAAAGATAAGACACGAAATAAAACTTCATAAGTTCGGCTGGTCTTCAGTTCTTTTCCTCGCACCCTATTCCCTAACAATATCTACCACGGGGTAGTTAAAGTGTGGCATTCTAATATACACCTATAAAAAGATCTATAGGGATGTAAGCAACTAACCACTCAGTAAATAGGGATGGAGACATAAGAATATATGGTAAAGCAGAAATAGGGTTATCGATCAATTATTTAGATGTAATGTAACAAAAAAAATGTGATTGCAAGACGTTAATTAGTCCATCATTAGATTAGAGAAATTCCATTCACTCTTATCCGGGTTTGAGGAGTTTTAACATGAATGCAATAGTTCACAACCAAACTTAGGCTTATGCAATGGAAGCATCCTTCCTCCTACGACTACCTTCGAACCAGCGTCTTCAACCTTATTGTAACTTCCTCTCTTATCACTTAGTTTGACTAAGGGGGAAGAAGGGACTATTTCAGTTATTCCTTTCAAAAGGATCAATATTTAGTTGAAGAATCCTACTCATCTCTTCTTAGGTTGCAGTATAGTTCAATCTTAAGTTCAATATAGTTTCATTCTAGTTAAGGGTGACCACTCAATCCATGTATTCAACAAGTCACAATCAAGCAAATCAAATCACATAATAGTTTAGTCAAGATCAAAGATACACATGCATGTGCACAACTAAGCTACTTACAAGCACAGCCAAGAATATACTTAGAGCACTAAATGCAACAAAGTAGTACTCAAAAATACAGTTACACATTGATCCCATTTGGAGACCATTTTTTGACCACCTTAAGGCTAAATGGTACCTAACTTCTCCCAAAGGAGATTGTTGAACCTTCTATAATTACAGGTGGCTATGCAAGACAATAAAAATTAAAACGAGAAAAATAAAACAAAACCATTGCTTAAAACCCAATTGTTCAACATTGGGTTACATGATCCAACTTTGACCTACCGGTTTTCGGCAAGTTTTTTTTTTATTATTTATTTTTTATAGTCATCCACTACGCTATGGAGTTGCATGTATGGGTTACACGATATATCGTATTGATTAGTTGTTTTTCAACTACCCCCCTAGCCTTGGAATGGTTGTAAATGGTCTTAAAAAGGCCTCAAAATGGCAACTTCATTTTCCCTTTTAATTTGCTTTTTTGCTTTTCTTTGTTTTCTATTTTTTTATAATTTCTACATATGTTATATGCTTAAATCATTTAATTAGCTAATCACGCACCGATGATGCATATGCAAAGATTAGACATTGCAATGTAATTAAAATTTAAGCTTAACACACTTATTGATACAATAATAGCAATCGTGCATAATCAATATGCACTCATTAGATGAGTATAGAAATAATACATAATCTACAAAGTACATAAATAATTACGGTGATACAATAAATATATTTATTAAAATACAATAAAAACTTAGGAAAGGGAAAACTTCATTAAAACATGTAATCATGCATTTAAAATCACCACTAAATTGTTGTGTAGTTTTCTTCAACACATGCAGTTAATTCCCTAAATGTGTTGTTAATTCTAAGACATGTGACTTGTGAGAATTCTCATCCACAAAAGTGGAAAATGTGTGCAGTTAAATCTTGAATGTGTATTGTAGATACCTCATTTTTTTTCCTTTTCTTTTATTTTTTCAATAGGATAAAGTGTCCTAAATTAAAAAAAAAATGCACTAAAAAATAGAAAATTCAGAAAAATACGAAAAAAAGTAGAAAATTTAAGAAAGCCAAAAAAATAAGAAATTTAAAAAAAATACAAAAACTAAAAAATTTAGGATGAAAAAAAAATAGAGGATTTAGGAAGTTTAGAAAATAATAAATTTCTTAGATAATTTAATAGAATAAAATCTTTTAGTTTAGATAAAAATAAGAAAAGGGCCATTAGGCTTGGGCTTGGGCTTATATTTGAATCTAACTCAAACTAATCTAGTTTATATGTGTAATTTAATTACACATATGGATAAAATATAGGCCAATAGCTTAATGGATAAGCACATAAACTTAATATTACATATAGCTTAGAGGTTTGGGGTTCGAATATCACTAAAGGCAGAAAAATGCCTTGTGTCACGATATTACAGAGCCACATACCCAGTTGTGACAAGTAGCACTTCATGAATGCACCACGTTACACACACGTATCAACCACATGACATGGCATGTGTCCACTATGTGGTTAACACATGGCATATCACGTCAATCGACCACGTATTGTTCTAGATAAGTGGCATTTTTCCATTAAACCCTATAGCTAACTTGGCGCCACATCAGTGCCATGTCAGCACCTCTTTCTCTCTCTTTCCTTCCTTTTCCCCAACAAAACAGCACCATCCCCTTCACTTTGGCCTCTCTTTTTTTCACACATTTTCCATGCTTAAATGCACCAGTTAGTGAGTGATTCCTATTCTAAACACTAACTACTTTAAATAAAGTCCAAGAATACATTTAGATTCATACATTTAGAGCATTAAGTTGGTTGAAGAAATAAGGAAAAAATTGGAAATTAAGGGATTTACATTTAATCTGATTTTTCAACTTTCCATGGTTAACCAAACTGTTATATTATAAATAGAATTGAGAATTTCATTTTAGGGGGAAGAACACAATTTGAAATCCTCCATTGAAGCTTTCTCTCTCAAGCTCGCGAGCACCTACTCTCTCTCTAGCTTAACTCTCTTATTTCTAACCTCCAAAGCTTGAAACCATAATTGTTAAACTCCCAATGCCACAAGCTTCCCAATACCACAACTTCAACACTCCATGAATTTCACAACACTCCAAAAAACCTAACCCAATCTCCCTTCAAGCCCTAGCAACTGCCACCTGTGCTAGCCACCACCACTACCAATAACACAATTTTGACCATTACCCAAATGACTCCTATCTGCCGCGACATTAAATCTACCCCCCCTAATCCTAATCTAAAATTCATAAATCCTTTCTCTCTCTCACATTTCATCACTTAGAAGTACTAGAATCACCTTCTCCTTATGCTTTTGATGGCCTCCATTATACGACCTAGAGTCAACGACCTGACCTAGATCCTACTGTTGGTCCACCCCTTTGCTGTTGTTTTGTTTCCTTCCTTTTTATTTTATTTGGTTTCTTTTCTTTTGTATTATTAGTCTCTTTTTTTTTATTTACTTATTTTATTTATTTTTAGCTATTTATTTCATTTTGAATGTAAATCTAAACCAAAAAAAAAAAAAAGAGAAAAGAGAGAAAAGGGAAAAAGAAAACAAGAAAAAGGAAGAAAAATGAAAAAAAGAAAAGAATAGTCTATTTTTATTTTTTTTTTAGTTAAATAGAAATAGATAAAATAAAATAAACAAATAATAAATAAATAAGATAATATAAAAAAATAATAAAAATAAATATAAATAAATAGGTTGGTAAATGAACAAATCGTCTTATCACTTAGAAAAACCAATTTTCCAATAAAATAACAAAATAAACCAACCATTTTCAAAATTAGGACTATCTTAAAATTTCTAAAAAAAAAAAAAAAATTAGGACCCTTTAGAAGAATTTCCTTAAATTAGTTAACTGGGTAAAAACATAAACCTAACCTTTTTTTTTAAACTAAAATCAATCAACCTACTAAAATTTTTGTTAAACGAACTACAGAAATCTGATCCTAAATAACAGGTATATAGGCACTCATACGCATAAGGCGACATAAAACATGAAATTTTTTTTTATTTTATAAATAATCAATCGCTTTATTTTTTATTTTTTTTTAATTAAATCAAGTTGCATGTAGATAGATTTCATTATAAGGATATATTAAAAGGTAAATTTAAATTTGGAGAGACTAAAAGTGATACCTATTTAGGGTTTAAAAAATTAGCCTTCGGATTCAGATCTTTGGCTTTCAAAAATTAGTTTTATTGAAAGATCAGTAACTAAGTTATAATCAATCTACCCAATTAATTATAACTTAACTCTTTTTCCCAACTCCGATTGGTTGACAACTCCAAAATATTTTCAAAGTTAAAAGAACTAGTTTCCTTTAAACCCTAGTCAAGGGTCAATATTAAAACAGGTATGATTTAACATTAATTGGTTTGAAAAAGACTTATTTATAGAAACCGGGAGAAAAAATTAGGCTTGACATGTACAATGATTAATATATGAATGAGAGGCAAATGAACATTTCCTTTAATAATAATAGGTAGAGAGATAACATATAATCGTCTTAAATATTATAGATGATAGTATGAACTGGTAAGAAAATGTTACTCATACCATATCTATGGTTAACATAAGATAGACAAAATAAAGAAAAAGAAAAATCTTTAGACTCAACAGCCACTTTTTAAAACATAAGAGCTAGTATAGTTAAGTTCCAATGTTACACAAATATTCCTTGAAAATCCCTTTGTTCACTATCTTATTCCTACCTTTTTTTTATAGCTCTACAACCTTTTGCGTTTGGTTCAAACATGAGATTAAAGTTAGAGTAAGTAATGGCTTTGCAAGTGCTAATGTTTATGTGGAGTGGAGGTCAGCTGATGATATCATTGGTGGGAAACTCCTTTTTCCTGGCCAAGGAATTGGATGGAAATTCTATGAAAACATTTGGAAAAGTACCTTATTCTATTGCCAAGCAAGGTGCTCTAATGGCTACTAAGTGTTTAAGGTTTATGCTAGTGGTTATGAGAATGACATTTGTGCACCAAATCTTAAATGCTTGTGGAAATTACAAGAAGATGGGATTTATGCATATTTTTCTTCTAATAAGGAATGGAAGCTTATACATCCTTGGAGAAGGGTGACCTGAAATGCAAAAAGGATGAAAGTATAGTCAATGTGTCAATTTCATAAATTAAGAAAGTAATTAGGTCATCTCTTTACATGAGATTTTAAATTTATATATAATTAGTTACATACGGCATATTTATGTTAGGAGAAATGCATCAAGGATTAAAGCATAATGAATGTGTTAGCTCTATAATCAAAGAAAATAATTGAATCAATTGTCTTTACATGAGAGTTTAAAATTATGTATAACTAGTTATGGTCTTGTTGGGATTTTTTCTTTTTATCTAAACCTTATCCATATCTTATCCATTGTTATTCTATATATGATCTGTACCTGTTTGAGATCTGATGTTTGGAAAGCTAACTTTTCTGTATTTTATCTGTTTTCATTTCATAATTACAACAAATGTGCTGATTGGAGCATGAGAATTGGGGATTGAAAAGCTACATACTTTTAAGAAAAATATTTAAAAATATATATTTTATGCGTTGGAAAAGGATTTTTAAATTGATATTTTTGTAAATTAAATAAAGTAAATAGTGGATAAGTGTAAATGTAATGCCCTATGCCAAAAATTGTGAATAACATAACCAACAAACACTAATTGGCCCATTTTAATCACTTGACTCAAAAGTTGCAATCATATGTTAACAAAGTATTCACAATCATGGCCTTATAAAATAGTATCGCAAATTCCCATAATTCATGTGGGACAACTTAACCATGGGATATCACAATCTTCCTCTCTTAAACATGCAACGTCTTCATCGTGAGACCTTACAATTAAACTTAGATCTTCCTCCTTTTTTAGCGTACGATTCAAGCTACTTACTATCTATAAGTTATCTTGGAAGCATGCTAAGAGTCACACCCTAGTGACACTATTCGTCCTCCTCGAACCTCTTCTTTAAACTGGAGTCAAACCTAAATGATCCATTTACGGTAAAAGGTTGACTCTAATACCATTTGTAATATCCTAAGCTAAAAGTTATGAATAGCCAAGCTAACAAATACTAATTGACCCATCTTAATCACTTCGCCCAAAAGTTGCAACCAAATGTTGACAAAGTGTTCACAACTATGGTCTTATAAACTAGTATCACAACTTTCTACAATCCATGTAGGACAACTTAACCATGGGTATCATAATAAACTTATAGGGATTTGTTTGGTACTTAATTTTTATATATAGAGACATATATGTAATAATATTTCAATATTTTTGGTGTCTTATTCTTGCCAAACATAAGATTTACATAGATGTTAAAAAGAAACCAAAAAATGAGAAGAAGATGATTCAAACAATCCCTATACACATGCAAGATGAGCAATATTCATCACATCCCTAAGTGGTGAAGTCACAACAGTCTCATCGTGTGAACCATTCTAAGATACAAGTTGACTTCACAGCTACTATTATAGACCTAGTTCACACCAAGTGAAATCTACTCAACCACTTCAAATCGTTCAATTATGTACCTGTTTGTTATAAACCTGTGTAGTAATCTTGGAAAATGATTCTAAAAACTTAATTTCGTAACCACTATTTCTCAAAAGAACTTAAGTTCGAAAAGTAGCATTCGACAAAATATATAAAGAAATTACAAGTATTTACAAAGTTACATTTGTGATGGAAACAATAACAAGTCTAAGAAAAAGGTTTATAAAAATCCATAAGTTTACAAAACTTAATAAACATGTTAGTAGTGGAAAACTAAAGGGCCATATAAGAAAACCCTAATAGTTTTTCTATAAGTTAATATAATCCACATTCGACACACAGTTTAACCATTTCTTCATTTTCCTCACATCTCGACCCTGTGTTCAATTTCCTGGATTAAGATTGTTTACTTGTGACTCTACTTTGAACTAGGAAGATAACTACAGCCAAGTGAGTGAAAACTTATTCAGTAAGTGGGATAAAGACAGTAGTATGCATTTAGCACATCGTAAGTAGGGTTTCCAGTCAAGTTAGTTAAATACTATGCATGTTCAAGCAAATGTGATCGCATGACCTTTTTGCGTTTATCGTGAGATTAGAGAAATTTCGTTCGCTCTAATCCAAGTTGAGGAGTTTGATGCTATGCACTTGCGAATTGAATTTGAGTCAAGGTGTGTGCAATAGAGAATACCCTCTGCCCAAGACTTTTATCGAACCACATCCCCCAATCTTATTGCGACCTCCTCTCTTATCACATAGTTTTACTAAAGGTAGGGAAAGATCATTTCAACTATCTCATCGAAGGGGCTCCGTGTTTGGCCCTTGAATCCTAGTCGTTACCCTTAATGGGTTACAATGCAAGTCAGGTTAAAAGTTAGGTTAAGTTTGAGTTAATTCAATTTTTTAGGTGATTAACCAATTCAAATAATCTAAACAAAACAAAATACATAAAACAATCATAACATGGAGCTTAGCAACCATAGTAGCCACAAAGCAATATACTAGCACATGCATATCACACATAGGAACAATTGCATTACAATCACAAGCTAAGAACATACAAAAATCTCTAAGTACTTTAAAATACTCTAAAATGTTGCGAAGTATTAATCCCACTTACATTGAAATTCAAGTGTCTCTCAATCTTGGTTGTCAAAGGTGTCTTCACCAATAACCCCTATACAATTTATCGTTTTAGATTCCAAACGAGTTATAATATAAAACAATTCATTCAATTTCATAAGAACTAAGTCGATTAGACGTCATTTTATCATTTATTTATGTTTAGGTGTTGGAAGTTTGGAGTTATTCTATAAGTGAGTTTTACCTTTAGTACCCTCTAAGTTAGGTTTTGAGTTATGATATATGGAGAGTTTTTAGACAAGAGCACTTTCTAACCCAACTTCTGAGTGGTTTGCAAAGATAAGAATTATTGTCTAGAAGCTTTGGAATCTACTTTTTGAGTAACTTTATGACCAAGCTATACACCTTGTTAGCCTACCAAATCTCTACATTTTTTTTCGACATTCCATCACTACTCTAACAAACTAGCTTAGTACAAAACAACAAATACTTATTCTCTACTTAATTTAACAAGATCAAGTCATGGTTTCGACTACTTTTTGTATAAGTAACTATACATCGTATAATGCATGGAAGGTGGAAACTGCCTCGTTATGCATTTGATACGCTATCAAAACATTACTTATCATATTATATCTTGAATCCACATCAAAAGTAAACAATATGGCAATAAGGTAATAGTATATACTTTTAGTTTCACATATCTTTAAATAATTCATAATGAAATCAATAATATACTTATTCTATTAAGAGGTGTATAAGTAGGTTTTAGCCTATGGGCCAACTCATTTAATTCGTTTTAAAAGTGGGTTTGGGCTAAGTCTTTTAGCCCGTATAAAAAGCAGGCCATTTTAACCCAGCTCATTTAACCTGTAGGTTTAAGCGAGCTAACCTGCAATGGGCCAAGTTTGCCTACTTTTTATGTGGTCAAACTTAAAAAAAATGAAAGAGCTAATAGTGAAACCAAACAAAAAGTTAAAACCAACTAGTCACTACAGTCCTCACAGGTTGTACGAATCACACATTTATACGGTCATACTTATTCACTTTTGTCACTTTCACTTACACAACAAGGCCCTAACCTTCATTACAGTCACCCTTACTCTCTCATTTTTCTATCTTCTCATAGCATAAACCTTAATCCTTACCTACAGTATAACTACGCAACGATAACTTGGTAAAGCAAGGCAACATTGCTAACACAGCACCACTTGACTCTTAGTATTGAGGAAGGATGGGACTTAGCGTATGTATGTAGATAGCAGAGTTGTCAACAAGATTATGATCAAGTACAAATAGCCCATCCCGAATTTAGACAATATGTTGGATGAGCTAAGTGGTGCAAAAGTATTTAGAGAGATAGATCTGAAGTCAAGGTGCCACCAAATCTGAACGTGACAAAAGGATGAGTGGAAGAGTGCTCTTAAGACCTAACATGGCCTATACGAATGGATGGTCATGCCTTTCGGGCTATCAAACTCCCTAAGAACTTTCATGAGGCTAATGAACCTTGTTTTGAGAGATCTGATCTAGAAATTTGTTATCGTCTACTTCGGCAACATCTTTGTCTATAGTGCTAACCTAATAATGCATATTAATCACCTAGGAGCTATTTTTTATGTGCTTTAAGTAGAAAGGTTATTTAGCAACTTGGAGAAATGATGTTTTTATTAGGAAGAAGTAATCTTCCTAAGTTTCGTAGTAAGTGGAAAGGGATTGAAGGTAAATGAAGATAAGGTGCAAGCTATTGTTGAGTGGTTAACCATGACCTCCTGTGCCGAGGTAAAGAGTTTTCATGGATTGGCATCATTGTATTGATGCTTTATGCAAGGATTCAATAACATTGTAGTACCTCTAACTAAGTTAACAAAGAAGAATGTAGAGTTTAAGTAAGGAGAGAAAGAGGAGAGGAGTTTTACTAAGGTGAAAACAAGGTTGACCTTTACCCTAGTCTTTGCTTTACCAAGCTTTGATACAGTATTTGAGCTTGAGTGTGATGAGTTAAGTGTTGGCATTGGAGTTGTACTGATGTAAGAAGGCCAACTTGTCACTTGTCATAGCGAGAAGCTTAAAGGGGTGCAATTGAACAATTCTATATATGACAAAGAGCTTTTAGCCCTGATCCAATCTCTTCGTATGTGGTAGCATAATCTTTTGCCCAAAGAGTTTGTTGTATACATGGATCATGAGTCCTTGAGATAGATGCAAAGCCAATCTAAAATTTCCAAACGCCAAGCCTGATGGATTGAGTTCTTAGAGGGATTTAACTTTGTCATTAAGTACAAGCAAAGCAAGAACAATGTAGTTACTGATGCTCTATCAAGAAGACATGTTATTCTTACTAAGTTGCAAACTACATTGTTTAGTTTTGCCAGTATAAAAGAACAATATTAGAATGATCCTCATTTTGGCCTTATATATAAGAATCGATGAGAAGGAAAAGTGGTAGATGAGGACCACATAAAGGATGGCTATTTGTTCAAAGGTAGCAAGTTATATGTGCCGACCTGTTCGATGAGAGAGTTGCTGGTGAGAGAAGCCTATAATGGAGGACTCTTTAGATACTTCGAAGAGCGGAGAACGTATGAGTTGTTGAATGATAGATTATTCTGGCCTAGAATGAAGTGTGACATACCCAATGTGATTGAGAGATGCACTATCTGTAAGAAAGCAAAGTGCCAAGTAAAGTAAGAGAAAGCAATGCCTCTACCTATCTTCACCAAACCATAGGTTGACCTAAGTATGGATTTTGTCCTTGGATTACTCAAATTGCTCAAGGCAAAGATTTCGTCATGCTTGTTGTGGATAAGTTTAGCAAAATGGCACATTTCATGCCATACACCAAAACTAACGATGCTTCGGCTATTATTTCTTTGTTTTTGCAGGAAATAGTTCTCTTGTAAATAATACCAAGGAGTGTGGTGTCGAATTGAGACCTAAAATTTATAAGCCATTTCTGGAGAACCCTTTAGCATCAAATGAGAACCAAACTGCTATTTAGCACCTCTTGCCATCCCCAAATCGACGGCCATACTAAGGTGGTCAACCGCACCTTAGGATCATTACTTCGAGTTGTAATAAGGAAAAACTTAACTAACTAAGATGTTTGTCTGCTCATGGTCGAATTTGCTTACAGTAGAACAGTATACGCTACCACTAGG
The DNA here is from genome assembly GCA_024138015.1 of Lumnitzera littorea. Taxonomy (NCBI): domain Eukaryota; kingdom Viridiplantae; phylum Streptophyta; class Magnoliopsida; order Myrtales; family Combretaceae; genus Lumnitzera; species Lumnitzera littorea. The sequence continues at coordinate 10,120,017 of JAMXBB010000007.1, read as the reverse complement.
CATGCCTCATTTGAAGTCGTCTATGGTTTTAACCTTAAACTACTCCTTAATCACACCCTGATGCTGCCTATTGAACCAAAAGATCCAAATGCAAGAATCTGAGCCCAGTCCATCTATCAAATCTATCAACGAGTCACCCAACAAATTGATCGAGTCGTCAGAAAGCTAAAGGAGAAAGGCAAAGGAAGGAAGACCAAGTAGTTTCAACCTAGAGACCAAGTGTAGTTGCATTTAAGTAAGGAAGCATTCCCTAATAAGAGGAAGAACAAACTATTTACCCGAGCTAAAGGATCATTTAAGATACTCTAAAAGATCAATGATAATACATACTGATTTAAGCTTCTAAAAGACTTCGAAGTATCAAACATGTTTAATATTTCTAACCTCAGCCCTTACCGACCTAAAGAGATCCCATACGATGCCATCGGCTAAGGGATGATAAGAAGTGCTAAAGAGTAGTTTAGTCCCCATACAATGCCAAATAGTTCTTCAAAAATAGCTTAGAAACTTTATATCTCTATCCAATACTACATTTCTCAACATGCCATGTAAATGAACAATCTCCTATAAAAGGAGAGAAGTAATAGCCAAAGCATTGTTAGTTTTGGAGTAGGGCATAAAGTATGGCATCTTACTAAATCTATCCATGATTACCATAACAGAGTCTTTGCCTTAGGTAGTTTGTAGTAACCCAAGTACAAAATCTATGCTCAACTTAGTCTAGGGTTTGTTTAGGATAGGCAAAGGCATTGCTTTCCCTTATTCAGCTTGGCATTTAGCCCGTAACAATCCAATGCACATCTCACCACATCTTGGGCTAAAAGAATCTTCCATTCAATACCTCATATGTTCACATCCCCTTACAATATTCGAAAAGCCCACCAAAATGAGCTTCTATAACAAGTAACTCTCTCAAAGAATAGGTCGACACACATAACTTGCCTCCCCTAAATAGATACCCATCTTCCATGTGATAGTCATCCATTATCCTTCCCTCTACATATCATCCAAATATAGGATTAAAATGGAGGTCTTGAGGATATTTCTCTTTAATGCTTGCAAATCCCAAAAGTCTCATCTGTAGCTTAATAAGAAACACATGTCGCCTTAACAAGGCATTAGCAACCACATTAGTCTTTCCCCATTTGTATTTGATTATAAAATTGAATCCCTTTAAGAATTCAACCCATTGCGCTTGCCTCTTTGATAACTTAGTCTGACTTTTGAGGTACCTTAAGAACTCATGATCTATGTAAATGACAAACTCCCTCAATAGTAGATAATATTGCTATACTTAGAGTGCTTGGATAAGGGCTAGGAGTGCTTTGTCATATACAGAGTAGTTCAATTGAGGTTCTCTTAACTTTTTGCTGTGGTAGGTGATAAGTTAGCCTTCTTGCATCAAGAAAGCACCTATGCTAATACCAAATGCATTACACTTAAGCAAAAAAATCTTCTTAAAGTTAAGTAAAGCCAATACAGGTATAGAGGTCAATCTTTCCTTAATCTCAGTAAATCTTCTCTCTTCTTTCTCTCTCTACCTAAAATCTATGTTCTTCATCAGCTTAGTGAAGGGTGCAACAATGGTATTGAGACCCTTAACGAATCATCAATAAAAGGATGCCAGTCCATGAAAACTTCTCACTTCGGAAAAGATAGTTGGGGTTGGCTATTTGATAATCACTCGGATCCTCTCATCATTGACTTTTAAGCCTTCTTCACCAACTACATATCCTAGAAAAACCACTTCCTCTTAGCAAAAGCAACACTTCTTCATGTTACCAAACAATCTTTCTATTTGGAGAACATCAAAGACCGCTTGGAGATGTTCAATGTGGTTACTTAGGTCAAAATTGTACATGAAGAGGTCGACAAAATAGACAACCACAAACTTCCCAATTAGATTTTTCAAAACATGGTTCATCAAACTCATAAAAGTGTTTGGGGCATTTGGCATTCTAAAGGGTATGACCATCCACTTGTACAAGCCATATCAAGTCTTAAACGCAGTTTTCCATTCATCCCATTATCTCATTCAAATTTAGTGGTATCCTGACTTCAGGTCAATCTTACTAAACACTTTAGCACCATTCAATTCGTCTAGCATGTCATTTTGCCTCAAAATGGGGTACCTATACTTGATTTTGATCCTGTCCATTGCTCTACTATCCACACACATTCACCAAATACCATCCTTTTTTGGTATAAGCAATGCGGGCACAATACAAGGGCTAAAACTCTCTCTTAGATACCATTTTTCTTATAGATCATTGACTTGTCTTTAGAGATCAATAACTTGTTTAGGATTTATCCTATAAGCTAGCTTATTTGGTAAGGTAGTGTCAGGCATCAAGTCAATGCAACGTTCAATGCCTCGAAAAGGGGGTAATCCCTTGAGTAACTGCTTGGAAAATAGGTTTGCATATTCATCCAATAGCTCTTTGATCTTTGGGGGTAGCATAGCTTGCTCCTTTAACTCTAATAGTTGTATGATCATCAAAATGGTTGGCATGTCATCTTTAGTAGCTTTTTGGAGCTCGACACAACTCAAAATCATGGCCTTCCATAATCCGTAAGCAAGTTTAACTTGCGGCTTGCTAACTTGGCTTGGTATCATAAGGTTTAATGTGATTTTTCTCCCATATTTCTTAAATACATATGTGTTTTGAAACCCATAATGAATAACGCTCTTATCAAAAAGCTAAGGTCAGCTTAGCAACACATGGGATGCATACATGGGTAGCACATCATAGAGAATTTCGTTAGAATAGTTACCAATGGAGATCAATAGCAGTATTTATTGGGTGACATGTAATGCTCCTTTTTCATTTAGCTAATGCAATTTATATGGCTTAAGGTATAAGATGGTCAGCATCTTGAGCTTCTTAAGAAACTCAATAGACGCTACGTTGGTGCAGCTACCATTATCCACTGAGTGCACAAACTTACACATTCACCTTGGAAGTGATGTAAAACAAGTTATCTCTTTACTCCTCCTCAATAGAGGATCTTAAGCTTATTGCACATCGAACAACTAGAGTCAATTTTTCTAAGTCTTCAGTAAGCACATCTTCTTCAATGAGCTCATTTTCCTAAGTAGTATTTGATACAAAGAAAGCACACCTATCAAATTATAGTGAAGCAGATATGAATCCGAATATTGATCCCTTAGAGATCCCGAATACTAGTACTAACCTTAGCTCTATTATTTAACCGATAAATTTGATTTCAAGAATTCAATTCTTTAAATTAAAATTACGACAACAAATAAAATTAAGCAAATAATCTAGAACTAAACAACAAAGAAAAATCTTAAAGATTTAATTCAATACTCTACATCGTACCTAAATCTTAATTCCCTAAATCTATACACGTAACTTTAACGTACAGTGAATTCTCTTAAAGATAATATTACAAATTCGGAAAAATCTTCCAATTTATCTCTAACATTGCACAAACTCTTGTTAACTATGCTAGATCTATTTATACAAGAAATCTCTCCATCTTCTTATATAATATCATAGTTAAATTAATAATTTGTGGAATTATTAATCTAAAACATGTAAGTATACAAAGTTGATTCAAGAAGAATAAAGATCTTCATTAGATCTAATAAAAAAAAAAAAAAACAAGTATCACATACGAAATCTAAGTTTCATAAGACCTAGGTACAAAAAGTTCTACTCCTTACTCGTGAAAAAAGAATAATTTTTAACAAAAGCTAAAGAAAGGTAGAAGAAATAAGTCTTGAGTTTAACGAGACAGTTCTTGAATCTTAAGATCTTGATGTATTGATACACTATACTCTTTAAGTGTTTTATTCTTGAAAAACTCTCAAAATGTCATGCCAAAAGTCTCTTATGAAAACCTTAAAGAAGTTTTATATAAATATTGAGAAAAATATTGTTCGCTACAAAACACATGACTGGGGACATGATCGTATCCCCTGGTCATATAATCAACTGTAAATGACTTCTTTTCTTCTTCTTCTTCTTCTTCTTTTTAAATTTGGAAACAGTACAACTAGGGACACAACCATGTCCTTAGGTCGTATAACTGACTATAGTTAGTGAAAATTTGATCCAAAATCACTTAGAAATGATACAACCATGTCGTTTGGTTGTGTCGATTTTCAACCCTTCATAACTTACTCATTTTAGCTCCGATCTGAGTGAAAATTTTTTCTGTCTTATTTTCTTGCATAGATCCTTCCAAAAACTAGAAATTAAGAGTTTTTGAAATCAAGTATCATTTTATAAAAATAAACTCAAAATTTAAGGGAAAATAATAAAATCACTAAATAAAATATAACAAATTTAGAGCTTATTAGTATTCTCCTCAAGATCAACCTCCTCCACGAGCTCTTCATCAATGCAATCAACATTGAGCTTCAGGACATCTCCCTTAATAATCATAATTTACCTATTTAAACATTCGATAGCCATGTACCCAAACCCTTGACACTTAAAGCACTTGATCTAACCTGTTTTCCTCCCATATCCTAATCCCTTGTCATAAGTTCCCAACTGCACTTCACCATTAGCTATCAGCTCTTTTGCTCAGCTTTGACATCTATTCTTCTACTTGGCTTGATACTTTGTTGAGTTAGGTAACTTCCTTAAGTAGATCAACTTGATTAGACTGGTTGGCTAACTAGAGGTTGGCTCAGCCTATTCCTCCTCTATCTTTTCACATATTAGGCTATTCTTATAGCTTCATCTAATATAGTAAATTGTTAAAGTTCCACAATATCTCGAATATCGCTCCTCAACCTAGTAAGAAACTTAGACATTGTTCAAGCTGTTGGTTTATCCACTTCATATCAAATCATAAGCATTTAGAATTCCCAAATATATTCATCAACTGTTTAGCTTCCTTATTGCAACTCTTGGAGTAGAGTGAAAGTATCCTGCAAGTAGGTATATGGTACAAACCTATTTTTGAGGATTCTTTTCATCTCAAGGCTAGGTGTTGACCTCTCCATACCCTTCTCATATCTTCATGGTTTGGAATTTTTTCGACCATAATGCAGTGTGCGTTGAGAATTCTATAGTAGCAACTCTCACTTTCTCATAGTCCTCATATTAATAATAATAATAAATACGTTCAACCTTCTCTTCCTAATCCAAATAGTCATTGGCATCCCTAGAACCATCGAAACTCGGAATTTGAAGTTTCATACGGTTAGCAGTTTGAGGTGCTTAAGCTTGCTCTTTCTCCTAAATATATCCTTCTTCTTCCTCCTCCTCATCTACTTCACCTAAGTCGAGTCTCCTCCACACTCATCCTCCTACTCCTCCACCTCGATTTTGTTGAGTTGGGATTTGTCCTCTTATGGGATGAGTAGTATGGGGAGTGTTCTAAATGGCATCAGCAGGTTAAGAAGCTGATCCATGAACAACTCTTGTTAGATCAGCAATTAAGTTAGCCATTTCATCGATTAGTTCGTTTATGCTTATAGGATTATTTTGGGGTTGTCGACCATTGTGGACAATACCACTGTTATCATCTCCAATCCTTGCATTTACACTTGAGTCATTCATCCTTTACTCTATAATCCCTATAGTCAAGTGTTTAAGAATCGATACGTAAAATTTAAGGTAATTAGGAAAATTGTTTGACTAAGCCCAAATTTTACAACGAATTTAAAAATATTAATAAAAGTAATTCTGTGAGTTTAAATTTAGGAAAATGAATAATTAAATATTATAATACTGAATCATAAGTATATTGCTTGTTATTTATTAAAAATGTGTAAAACGAGTTTTGATAATTAACGAATCAATAGAGATAAATTATATGCATACTTAAAATCATAAAATAACATAAATAATATTTAAGATTATTTAATTGTACTATATATGTAATTACGTATAGGTAAAAATATCCGAAATCACTTAAAATGTCTTAAATATGCTAAAATAATACTAAATAATTAGAGAAAAATCAAGAAAATTATTTAAAAAATTGTGGAACTATCCAAAAAATGGTCATGGCATGCTAGGAATGAAAGAGAAGAAATTAACCAATCAAATTAGAATAAATAGAAAACAAAATGGAAGAAGATAAGGGATAAGTGTTACTCAAAAATTAAAAGAAAAAAAATCAAACAACCCTATAAAATCAGCAAGTGTCATTTAGAATCCATTTTAACATGTTGGGAGTCTAAAAAAAAATAGAGAGAGATCAAAAGGAGAGAGTTAAGAAATTTTAGAAAAAAATAGAAAAAATGTATGCAATTAAAGCTTTAGGAGAGAACTCACAATTAATGACTACTTAGGGAAGGGTGGCCACCACTACACCCTAGCACCATCGCTCCACCCTGTTAACACACCTGGAGCCACCATTAGTGCCTGGAAGTTAATCGGATAGGTAAGTCCAATTTCTAATCCGATTTTATTAAATTTATTAAAAATATTAAATGTGTTTTAAAAATTATGAAATTTGATATTTTAGGGTTTCTATATATGTAGATTTAGGAAAAATATCAATTTGATGAATTTAGATCTGAAAATACACAATGCTTAAGAAATCTCGAAACTTAGGTTTATTTTTTATTTAAAAATAAATAATCTTAATAATATAATTTTGAGCTCAAAATTTTTGTGTTTTCTATGAAAGTACTTAAAACAGTGATATGAAGAGATTTTTTAGAAATTAGTTTTTGAAAATTTTAGTTAATTTTTAGGACATAAAATTATACATAAAGAGTAATTTTTGGGCTTAAATTAGTAATTAAATATATAAATACTAATTTAGTATGTAATTAAGTGGTGTCGGATGTTAATTTCTAATGTATTATGATGTCTGTAGTATTTAGAGTGTTAGATGTAATTATTATGTATATTATGTAGTGATTATGTGTAAATTAATAATAGGTGAAATTGAAAATGTAATAGGTAGAAAATATTAAGTTAAATTGATAATATAATAATAATAATATACAATAAATATAATATGAAACTTAAATTTAGGAAATTATATGAAAAATGTAAATATTTATCACATCGAGAACAAATTTGATAGTTAAATTAGGATTACGGTATAACGTATGGACTAAAATATTGATTACGAGCTAAATACAAGATTTAGGATACCTAAGTGTAATGTGATTAATTTCACATAATAATTTGAAATGAGTTTCTAGAGTTCATGTATAACACTTGTAATCAAAAATTAAATTAGAACCTAAATCGAAAACAAATTTAGAAACTAAATCAGAACTTAGCCTAAAATAGATCTGTAATAAGTAATATATATATATATATATATATATACATACACACACACACACTTGAATAATCAAGAAAAATCATAATTTAAGCCTATATAATAAGGGTATAAATACTAAAAAAGTATTTATATTATAAGATACGAGGAGGGGAGTTGACTTGCAGCAAGTTGAGTGAGAAAATCAAGGATTTCACATAAGATTTGGATTAACATGTCATAGTATTTTAGAGTACTGTCTCATGGTATTCAGAAACATAAGGTTATACTTGTTTGTACTTGTAGGTAGTTTGATTGTGTGCATACCTGTATGTACATGTTCTTAACTATACAGTCAAATAAGTATTGTGTACAATTAAACAACCTTAACTAGACTTAATAATATAAGGCTTGTAAAATTAATTGGACAAGCATTTTAACCCATTAGAGGAAACGTTTAGAATTCTTCGGCAAAATATTGACCTCTTGGAAAGAGATAGCGCTGAGTAATATAATCGGTCCCTTCTTCATCTTTAGTAAAACTAAACGACAAGAGAGAAGTCAATGATTCAAAGATAATTACGAGAGGAGTGATGTCTATATTATACAAGCTTAGGTTTGGTCGTGAGCTATTAAAACATGCACTAAACTCCTCAACTTAGATTAAAGTTGGTGTAATTTCTCTAATCTTACAACGAACCAAATAACGTCATGCGATGGCATTTGTTTATTGTATTACTTTAAAATAATTGGTCGATAACCTCGCTTATGCTTGATGTATAGTTTTATGTCTCTATCCCAACTTACTAAATGATTGGTTGCTCATATCCCTATAAATGTTATTACAGGTGCTAATTAAGAAGTAGCCTTATAGATACATTGAAGCTAACAACTGCTGCATCCTGGAGAGTAAAGAAATAAATCTGAAGGATAGATATATTTCTAAGGTCTAAGTTTTTACTTGAGAATCTTCCATTTTCAAATTAAGTATTACTTAGATAATATAATGTTATGAAATCATGTAAACATTATGTAACGACTTGCTTGGAACTCTTCTCATTGAGTTATTGTTTGTTTTAACATGAAACGCCACGCAATTTTGTCCCTTGATGCAATAGCTTCTTAACAAGTCACCCATCTTGAAATTTTCCCAACTTAAGCACACTTAACTTTAGAGTTTCGACGTGCTTTAAGCTACTACACCAAAAAGACACCTCGGTGGTTAGAATTTCGTCACCTATTTCTTAAGGGGTATTATAATCAACTCCCTTTATAGAGCTGACGTCGTCGTTAGTTTCGTTACATAGGTCTAAGATCACCACTAAGTAAGACTTTCATCCTTCTGATTGGTGGATTGTTGTTCTGATATCACCTGTAATAACTCGGTTGAAACCTCTCCTACCAAGCTATTGTCTACTTTGGCATAGAACACTATACAATTTTATCCCTTGGTGCAATAACTTCCCAAGAGATCACCTATCCTAAAATTTATCTAGTTTGAGTACGCAATGCTTAACTTTGGAGTTCTGACATACTCTAAGCCACTATATCAAAAGGCACCTTGATGATTAGCATTATGTCACCTAGTTCTTAAGGGATACTATACATTAATTATAATATTTGAATTCTAATATATATTTTTCATACTTTCTTAATTAAATAACATTTTTAATTTGTGAACTATTTACTTCAAAGAAAATTAACTGTAGACACCTTGTATAAATCAAGTCTAAGATAGTAGCTATAAGGTTAGCTTCTATCCTAAAATGGTTTGTACGATAACATTGTTATGACTCTCTTGCTTCGAGGCGTGATATACTTAACACTAGTGCTTCTTACAAAACAACATACATATAGCTTTTAGTTACTCAACTCACTTCCTCACAAGAAGCGCACAACTACCACTTGCTCTATTTTCACGACTCAAAATAAAGTACAACAAAACATGCACACACAATAGCAAACCAACACATCATCTACTTACTCAAACACACATAGCTAGTCTTTATAAAACTACAACACACTACCAGAACCAACACTACTCACAATGAAGTTCAAAACAAAACCAACCCAAACGATGTGCTCTAATACCAAGGCGATATGTCGCATTGAGAGCAAAAAGGCGATCATATCGAGGTAGGTCTAAGATTGTAGAAAGCTTGAAAATGAGGATGGAAATGCATGAGAACAATGAAGTAAACAAGTAAACCTCGATCAACTCTAAGGATATTACACATCAAGGAACTACCAAGTACTCATAAAGTGAACTCAATATGACATACAAGCTAACTTAGTGAGGGTACTTACCACTTAGCCTTACTTAAGAGTTAGGATAAGAGTGAAAACAAGCAAAAAGGAATGCTCACTGAAAGAGATAGTATAGTATATTCAATATCAGATATCTGTTGTGGCTACATTTACAAGAGTATTTCTACTTGAAAAGTTAAGGTAACCTATCCAAAATGGAAAAGAAAAAAAGGGTATTATCTAAAAGAAGTAATGTACAAAGAATAATAAAGGGTACAAATGAAAATTCAAAGAAATTCATGATTAGTGCAACAAATCTTGTCACGTAGGGGCTAGATACATGGCAATCGATCATTTGGACACTTTTGGTAAAAATAGACAAGTTGTACAGTCAAGCTGGAGGTTACCATGTAGAGGTGCTAAGTAAACCTAAGGGTCCTTTCGAGAAGATGTTGGCTTGGACGCGTCCAAGGTCGTATGCATAAGTATTGTCAAGCTTCTAATCAATATAGATATGGTCAAGCAAACATATGAAAGGACCAAGCCATTAGTGAAGCATAGTTTAGGTTAATGCTTAACTACTAACAAACGAGAAGTTACTCGGCTAGGCATGTAAAGTTGGTCGGCAGTAAGGACGAGCTCGACTTTAGTAGGAATTAGCTGAAATGATAGAATCTGCTTCATTAGTACTTTAAGAGCTTGAGCTCAAGCTTAACCTCGAGTCAAAGGTCTAGTTATTTGATTCCCATCAGAAGTCACTAGTCCATCCAAAAACTCGAATTAGCCCTAGGAGCATATACAAAAAGCTCAACCCCATCACTAACCATCCATACTCACCACTACATACACTACCTAACTACTATACACACATCAACCTTATCCTACATATAACTAATTCGACATTTACATCATCGAACTTCCAAAATCACCTCCACATACACCAAACAACTTAACCATGCTTAAAGCATCACCATCTTACCTCATTCCTACTATGAAAACTTTAGCAATCAAGAGATATGATGAGGAATTAAATGAGGGTCCTATCAAAAGATTGAAATTCCATGATGATAAAAATGAAGGAAACCCTCCACAAACCAAAGAATCACTAATGAAGAGATTAAGGAAACTAAGGGAAGGGGCTATAAAGCCCTAAAAGGGTAGCACACAACAAGAACACATGAGCTTAGACTTTGACTCCCTAGTGAATGTACCTATATGTATATCTAATAATGAAAAGGATAACTATGGTGGCTAGCAAAAAGTAGCCGCACGGGATCAATGATTCTCCTCAACTAGAGCTATTAAGGGCTGGGATTCGACTTGACAGTTGAACAATTACAGGATCCCATTTATAAACACAACCCTTATGTTGTGTTTCTCATGGAAAACAAAAACAAAACGAGGAAGCTATCCACCATTAGAGGCACTTTAGATACAGTAATGAATTTTATGTCCCTCCAAATGGTCGTTTGGTTGTTTTGGCTTTATGGTGGTCTAATGAGATTTAGATAAACATTCATAGCTTTTGCAAGAATCATATTAGGACTTCTATATATTTTCAAGATGATTTTCTCTTCTTTGAAGTTTCTTCGATATATGTAGATCCTAATGCTATTTTCATACATATCCTATGGAGAGATTTGGAAGTAGCTGGTGTGCATTGTGATTGCCCATACTTATGTATTGGAGATCATAAGGATATACTTTTCCACCTCGAAAAGGAAGGCAGCAGACCTAAATGTAGTCTTATGGAGAGATTTGGTGCTATAATTCTAAATGCCAAGCTCAACAATCTAAGCTTTAAGGCATTGACCTACACATCGTCAAAGAAAGGAGAAGATGGATGCTTGGTTAAGGAAAGAATCGATAGAGTGTTAGAATCTGAGGATTGGCTCATTAAGTACCTAAGAACTCAAGTTCTACATAGTGAGATGATTGGATCATATTATGTACCACTCATTGTAGACTCCTGCTTCAATGATAAGAAAGGGAAAAATGGAATTTGTGTTTGAGGGCATGTAGACAACCTCTAATAGTTGCAGTAATGTCATTAAAACTACTTTGAGAGAACACCTATCAACTAGATACCCTACCCCTTAGGGTTTAGATTGAAGAAGTGCATACTAAAATTACAAGAGTGGAATAGGAATTCCTTTCCTAATATAGAATCGAGATAAGGGAAATGTATAACAAGTTGTAGGAAATTCAAAGTAATAGAAACTAAGTCGACAAAGATGCAAACAAAAAAAAGGTTGATTGAGTATTTACGTGTACTATGGAAAAGAGAGGAGATGTACTAACAACGAAGGTCAAAAGTGAGCTCGTTAAAGGAAGGTGACAAAAATACAAAGTTCTTCCATCAATCTACCTTGATGCGAGGTCAGAGAAACAAAATCCTTAAGTTGAAGAATATTGATGGCTATTGGATCGACGAAGGTAAGGAAGTAATGTCAACCTTTCATAGATTCTATGTAGACTTATTCAAAATAGAAGGAAGGAGGGGCTGGGGCAATGTGCTGTAATCAATTCCTAATTTAGTTACCCTTGGGATGAATTATAGCCTTAGTAAACCTGTGTTGGATGAAGAGATTAAGTATGTAATATTTCAATTAGGTGCCTTAAAAGCTCCTAGTCCGGATGGGTAATCAAGCATTTTTTACCAATGTTACTGGTAGATCATGGCCGATAGCATAGTAGATATGGTCCAATCTTTCTTTAGAACAAGTAATATTCCTTCATCCCTAAACCTTACTAATGTTGTGCTCATCCTAAAAATTGTATCCCTTGAAGAAGTAGGTCATTTTAGGCCCATGAGTTTATGTAATTTTGTCTACAAAATCATTTCTAAAGTCTTGGTTAATAGGTTGAAACCAATCTTTAGAATATCATTTCAAAATATTAAAGGGCATTTGTTTCTGGTCAAATCATCCACAATAATATTATAGTTGCCCATAAAGCATTCCACTTCCTAAGAACTAAGCAAGCAAAGAAAAAAAAAATCTTTTATAGATTAAAACTTGATATGAATAATGCCTATGACCGTATCAAGTGGGATTTTCTTAAGGCTATCCTCACTCGATTTGGCTTTTGTAACTAGTAGGTTGGATCAGTGATGGAATGTGTTACCTTAGAATCATACAAGATTATGGTTAATGGGAAGAATACTGGATAAGTCTAGCCTATAAGGAGGCCTACATAGGGAGATCTTCTCTCTCCTCATCTATTTATCATTGTAATCGATGTTTTATTCAGAAATGTTGAGAAAGCAATCCAAGACAATAGAGTAATTGGAATGAGGATTAAGTCTTCTTGCCCAATTCTATTACATTTACTTTTTGCTGATGACTCACTTTTCTTTTGTGAAGCTAATGTAGAAAATGTTAGTTTTTTGAAGAAAATCTCGTAGGACTATTGTAATGCATAAGGACAGAGAATCAATTTTCAAAAGTCAAATCTGACAGGACTATTAGATCACTCTTAGGAGTGCCAATATCTACCAATCCAGGTAAGTATCTAAGCCTTTTAGCTATATGAGGGATGAACAAATCGAAAGCTCTCTAGTTTATCAAGGAAAAAATCCTCTCAAAGTTAAAGAGCTAAAAAAGAAGTCCTAATCAAGGCTATAGTAGGTGCCATACCTACATATTCCACAAGTTGTTTTAAATTTACTTCAAAGTGGTGTAGGGAAGTCAGCTCTCTTCTTGCTTAGTACTAGTGGGGACAAAAGAATGAGGAAAGGAAGATACATTGGTAAAGTTAGGACAAGATAACTCTATTAAGACACATGAAGTGCTAGGGTTCAAGGATTTGAATAACTTTAATTCAGCTTTGCTTGCCAAATTGGCTTAGAGAGTAGTTAACAACTCAGAGGCTTTTTGGGTAAGGGTTCTTAAAGGTATATATTTTCCAAATTTCTCCTTTTTGTAGGCACCAAGAGGAGCAAGAGATTCCTGGGAATGATCTAATATTTTGCATGGCAAAGAATACCTTTTGAAAGTTGTAATATGGCAAGTAAGGGATGGCCAGTCAATATGGGGATGTTGAGATAGATGGGTTCAAAGCTTAGGTGGACATGTACCAAAGCTCAATCTAGGTTGTATAAATTTCGACCTTAAAGTAGTTGATCTCATCAATACTAAGACTAAAACATAGGATGCCTATCGAGCCTAATTTTTTTGTTTCTTTCATTTAATTTGATTTCCTACTTTCTGATTAATACTAAACCCAAACTTATTTAATATTAATCCTCGACTAAAAAAATTGAGAAATTCCGGTTTTCTATTTAGAAAAATTTTTGGAGTTACCACCTGACCAGAATCAGGAAAAAGGAAAGAAATCATAATCAATTAGATGGATGGATTACGATTTGGCTACCGGTCTTTGATTTCGATTTGAGTAAAGAACCAAAGAGTTATGAATTCGGGATCTAACCTATTAAACCTTAATGGGTACCACTATTTATTTCCCGAAATTATGATTATTTTTCAAATCATAATATTTTTAAGAAAAAAATAAAAACCAAAAGAAAAATAACCTAAGTTTCTACAAATTTTATCATTGCCCTAAAAGTGTCTACGTATTTACTAACTGGGATTAGACAATCATAATTCTTTCCAAAAACCTTTAATGTATTGATTGATTTTAAATTTTGAAAACCGACTGAGTTTACGTTTTAATTGATTCAACTCATTTAAACAAAATATAAAGGAGGTCCAAACGCATGAATAATTAAAAGACTCTCTAAGACATTACAATCTTTTTTGTAAAAAAGTTTCTTTTTTATTGATTTTTAGTTCCAAAAAATAATTTTCTATGTGAGAATTTCTAAAGAAAGAACCTAATCATAAAAATAAATCCTAAGCTCCATATCTATATTTCTACTATTAACAACTATCTATCTAAATAAATAAAATTATGTAATCTACTTAATATCAAAATCTTCCTAAACTAATATAGTCATATATACATATACTATGTTAAATAACTATGGAATTGATAATATAATAATATAATAATAAAATAACAATAAATAAAAAAATTTTAAAGCAACCAAACCTTAACTTAAATTTATCCAGCTGTGGCGTAAGGATTGTAATGCAGTGGACTTCGGAGAGTGTGCAATTCATCGACGATGTGCATGTGCGGCTGTAGGCAGTGATCGGCAATGTTCGTGGAGCAGTGACTATGGGTATGTGACAATGGATGAACAGCTACGTGTTGTTGACCATACGTGAGCTGGAGATGGAATCAATGTGCAATGGTATGCTACCAAGTGAGAACTGACATTGATTTTGGAGTTGCAGCTAGCTACTGTCGTCAGTGGTCTTGTGTGATCGAACGAGTAACAGCGAACATGGAGCGTACGACTTGGTCGTACGGTCGACGAGCAGCGATGAGCATGAAGCGTGGCGTTTTGGTATGTTCAGCGAATGAGTGTGCTGGGAATTGTTGACGATCGGCGGGGTAGTGATGGTAGGCTTGTTGACAGTGGACTATGTCGCTGGTTCGAGGCCGCGTAAGTTGCAAACAGTATGGGCTCCAAAACTCCATGTTTGCTGTTGCTTGTTCGAAGGACGGCGACAGTGGTGATGTGGTGTGGCTCGTGCAAGGGATGTACATGTCTGTGCTATGTTGGATGCTGCTAGCCAAGGAACCGCGGCTTGGTGGTCATCGTATGGAGTTTGGAGTTGCGGCCAAGGGGTTGCGGACGTCAGGAGAGTCACTGGAGTGTAGATGTGCTGAAGATTGTGATCCAAGCGTACATGTGCTCTGTGGTTGATCATGACGGTTATGGCTGTGTCCGTCTGTGGTTGGGCCTGCTGTTGTTGTCCGTATGCGAGCAGATGTTGGTTGGGAACGTGGTGTTTGGTGTTGTGAGGGTCAAGAGAGAAAGGGTCCAACAGGGGGTGGTTTGCGACTGTAGAGTTGTGTGGCTGGGGATTGAAGATGGAGACGAGTGCTTGTTATTCACTGTCGAAGTCGCTGCACAGTACGGTGGACGGTGTAGGCCTGGTCTTATACTATATGTTCAGTCAAGGGGCTACGGCGGAGCATTCATCGGTGAGTTGGTGACTGGACTGGCATGAATTTAAAACTAAGGCCGTTAACTATGAAGTTAGTTTCTTTTTTTTTTTTTCTTTTTTGTAGCGTGTATTTATAAACTCAAACCAAATCGTATTTATTATATCTAATGTATCTAATTTGATAAAAATTAAACTAGATCTAAATTATTTATATTAATTCAAATCCAATTTAATAAAATTAAAATAGATTCGGATAATCTCTAACGATTCAAATCTAAATAAAAAAAGATTAGATTAGACGTGATATTAATTGTTCAACTCGCTTTTTATAAAAAATGAAAAAGATAAAAAAATAAAAAACACTTAAAAGTCTAGCAAGATTTGAATTTATAACTTCAAACTAACTCCATATCAAATATTCCAATGCTTATCTGTTAGGCCATTGATATATGTCTTGATTTTTAGTCCAATTGAATTATACTTAAAATACGCGAATCTCTAAAATAATTATTTAAACTAAACTAAAACTATTGACCTTAAAATAATTTACTTCTTAAAAAACCTATAAATCTTTATAATTTTTTTTCTTTTTTTTTATTTTCATCATTTTTTAATTTTTATTATTATTATTTTTTATTTTTTATTACTTTTGAGTTAGAACCCTATTTTAAAACTAAAACTATAACTACCGAAGTCGAAGAGAGTAAAAATCGAGTATCTACGGTACCCAGGAGCTCCATAAGTGGTTTGATCGACACACGGCCAGTGCTATTCAGAAAATTCAAAGTCCTTTTACTGGTGTACAAGATCGTCTTATTTGGCCACACGAAAAAGCCGGGAAGTGTAGTGTTTGGTCAACATATAATTTCATTTGATACAACCCTTTATTTCTTCGGCAGGATGATCCGTTTCTCATCACATTGAACGAGCAACTTGGAATTTAGGTCAGCATACCCCATGCTTACCAAAAGTCAAGCACTTCATGTGGAGGACTTTAAACAAAGCTTTGCCAACTCAGCACAACCTTGCAAGAAGACATCTAGCGCAGTCGGAGTCATGTTGCTTTTGTAATGATAGGAAGACTATTGAATATGATTATCTATTTTAGGATTTAGAGTTGATCCTTTGCAGGTTGCATCGGTGGAACGTTGGCTGAAACCTTATATTGAAGGAACACCTCAGAATAAGAAGGACAGGTACCTTATTTTTGCTAAGCTGTGCACAGTCATGTGGAGTTTGTGGAAGGAAAAATGTAAAGGCTTACTCGAGAACCAAGCTCCGGACATCCAAGGTGCTCTGCGTGATGCCCATTTTACAATTTTGGAGACTGAAATCATCGCAAAGCCGGACCCACATCGTCAGATGAATGCTTCGACCGTCTCTTTGGATGAGCCTCATTTGGTGAGTAGTCAGCGGCTATATCAGGACGTGCCATGCCCTTTTCAGAACGCAACGGCAGCCCCTTCTCATGGAATTACTTGTAGCGACTTTAGTGCATCCGGTGATGAACCTGGTCAACGTCCGAGTCTTGTGGATCACGTACATCCTCATGCGAATGAATCTTCGGATAGCACCTCACATCAGATACAAGCCATATTAGTTTGGACAGCACCCCCAGGTAACATCATCAAACTGAACTGCGGTGTGGCGTTTGATCCAACTTCCGGTGAAGCCGCCTATGGTTTTGTAGCCAGAAATTTTTTCAGTGAGTCGGATGTCGTAGAAGCCTTAGCAGTGTTTGAAGCTGTTTGCTTCGCAAGAAGCAGGGGACGGAAGGATGTTGTAGTGGAAGTGGACAGCTCTATAGTTTATAATGTTGTCAATACTCCAAAAGAAGCCCCATGGCAACTGTTTGCTATCATTCAAAACCTGATGCTGGTGAAACAACAGTTTAGCTCCTTGAAACTTAATCTTATCCGGAGGCAAGCTAACTGGGTTGCAGATTAGATAGCAAAAAATACTAGACAGAAGATGTGTCCATTGGCTTGGGTTTATGCACCTCCATCTTTACTTGAGTTTCTTATTTTAGATGATGCTAATTTTGTTAATGTTGCTCTCCCATTGAGGAGATTTCTGATGTAATGAAGTCATTTGTTATTCAATATCATATTTCTCTTTATGGTTAAAAAAAAAATCACAAAATGTTTGGAAAGCGAAAGTTTAAAATGTATAGTACTTCATTAATATATATATATATATATATATATATATGTAAATGTGATTACATTTTCAAATGAATGCAAATTATTATTTGCCTTTGGATATAAAGGGAAAAGGATTGAGGTATATGAAAATTAAGGAAACCTAGACTCAAAAATTTCGGAGAATAAATAAATAATACATGTATCATTAAGCTGAATAATAAAATAATATGCAGCTTGATTATAAATTGTATCGATAATTAAAAAAAAAATTGTAACAGGATATTACAAACTTCTAATGCCCAATTTTCTCCTTTTTTTTATTTTTTAAATTCTTAAGTACAATTAATGCTCCTTGAAAGTGGAGAATGGAGTGTGCAAGTAAAATAAATCTAGAATTGGAATATTATTATTTTTTTTTATGTCATTTTTTAAAAAAATTAACTATTTAAGGTGCAAACCGAGTAGTAATTCCCATTGAAAATAACATTACCAATTGTGTGCTTAGACTATTAGAAAGACATAAAGTATCTAAATTTATCTCAGTAATAATCTTATCAGTAACTCAACTCAACTAATTAGTTTGAACAAAAGGAACTCCTAAACTTTCAAGAATACGAAAGGTCACGACCTAATTACTCTGATAAGATGTCGAAAAGCTCAAGATTCAATAAATTCTGACCATTAGAAGCTTGTAATCCATGAGTATACAACTTTTGGTACTTGTACCATTATAGAGTTATTACATAGGACATTAGTTGTTAACAGAAACCTATCTTGTTTTGTATTATGTCTTACAAAAATTCAATCATGTAAACCTATATTTATATTATTTTTGTGCCTGCTATCATAATATTTCTACTGATTAAGTTAATCAATAAACATCATACGTATGATATAGTGGTGATAGTAGCTGATACATCGGATGGCATCATAGTATGGTGTATTTGGTGGGCTATTACTAATAGGATTCGTCTTGAGGCCTGACATAAAAGTCGCAAACTAGAAAATGGTCCTGCAAGTAGCAAGCAATACGTCTTAGCAACCAGCATAACAAAACTAACGACAAAGAAACACTATGCACATATAACATGCATATGCTAACGAGCTATTTGTTTGGTGGTAATAAAGATGGGATAAAACAACTATTTTTGAAATACTTTTACTATATACCTTGTTTACATGTAATTTGGCTTGAGGATTTTTTATCTCATGATTTTCTTATTCCTCTCTATAGAGAATAGTTATTGCCTTGTGAAAGATGAATTTTTTTTTTTTTTATTTTATCTCCATAAAGAATAAGAAGTTTAAGTAATGGACAATTATGCTTTTAATGAATGAGAAAGATCATCAACTTTTAGTTACTCCTCAAGAAACCAAATGGGGGGCATATTGATATTTTAGGTTATATTTCTAATTTATTGATATAATTAATGAGATAAAATAAATAATGAAATAATTATTCCCAATATAACCAATATATAATTAGTTTGATAAATCCATTGAGATTTTTATTATATTCATCGCTTAACATTGGGATTATATTTTTAGCCTATTATTAGTTATAATTATTCTCAATATATAACTTTTTTATTCTCCACTTATTTTATTCTATAAAGTAATGATATACAATTAATCACTATATCAACAACTTATGGTTTCCATCTTTCTTTTTCTATTCATATTAATAAATGATGCACTTGCATTAAGTATGCAAAAAATATTAAAAAAAAAAAAGTTTAAACTTCAATAATATATGTTAATAAAATCAAAATTATAATAATTTTTTTAAAAAAAAAAGAAATCCTTACTATAGTAGCAAATATTGATCAAATAAAAAGTATAATGAATTTTCAATAATAATAATGTTAGGCAATTAAAATAATGGATAAATAAAACAATAGTAACAGTAAAAATAAATAGGCAATTGTTGAGAAGTTTATAGGATATGTTTAAATTTTTAGGTAACTAAATATGTTTACTGGTTGATACTAAATTATTAGTTATAAGTAATTAGAAAGGAATATTTCCTTTAATATAATAGATACTAAATACCGTAAACATTCCCTTTTGAGTTCTTAACTTAATCTATTATTGCCTGAAAATGGATCTCTTAATTTATCTCTTCTTAATTTTTTTTTAATTTCACCTCTTAAAATATTTTTACGTATAATCAATAGTTAAGATTATAAAAAAATAATAATAATATTATGATGATATTATAATGCATTTAAAAAATCTAGGTAAATCTAAAATTAATAATCCGGCCTTATATCCTATTTCACATTTTGCAATTAGTGCCCGCAGCCATTACATTTGTCCAAACTCCATGGTCCCAGCTTGTAACAACTATCGGTAATTGGTTTACACCCTCGTACTCTGAATGATTTTGGTTTTCAATGCTAGTACAAAAACCAAGCTACTTCCCCCAACACCTCGACCCATTCACCCGAAAATTCAATTTGAATTTGACTGATTGTTGATTCCGGGAGGCCTTCGATCACTCGTACAAAACCTTTTCTATTAACTTACATCAAAAGGTCTTTGGTCACTCATATAAAATTATTTAAATTTGAATTTAACAAGAAGGAGCTGTTGAATATTTGTGGAGTTTGATTGTGACGGGTTCTCCTCTAAATAGATCCTTGTATAGGTTTCTTTTTGAGTTAAAACACATAAATCAGTTCAATGATCCATACACCTAACTCATTATATCAAATTTCTTTAACAATTCCATAAAGTTTAACACTCAATCCAAAAAATCAAATCCATATAATTATAGATTTTATAACCCAAATTCTACAATACTCAATTGGGTCCAAATACAAATTTTGGTCAAATAAAAGCTCATATCTAAAGAGTTGGCTTCATTTTGTAAGGCCTCCTAATTTCGAGAAAACTTAAAATATCTTATAAGTTAATGTTTTAAATAGCTGGTGGTTATAATTTGGCTCTACTTTTTTTCCCCTTTCAATTAGAGTTTATAACTGTATTCCTTAAAAGTTAAATTGATGTGTAACCATCGATCAATGAGTCAACTCTCCGTAACAAATTCATGAATGCTATCCAATTCCAAATGGTTGGCATTTTCCAACGCATCATATGTTCTACTAAAGCCATTGCCAGCAAGCGACAACAAATCCATGATGCGTATGAAAACAAACAGCCATTTAAACTTAATAACATGAAAAAGTAAAAGCTGCTAAAATCAATAAAATTTATTGGTTTACTTGATTAACCTTTATTATTATTATTTTTTGCCAATCTTGATTAACCTCTAGTTGTTCGTAAAACAAGTGATATACTTTAATTTGAAGAGCAATTAAAGAAATTTATTGATGAAAATTTAATTTTTGAAATGTATAATATCAAAAACCAGTTTCTTATGCTTTGATATTATAGGTATTATATATTAATTTATTACATGCTAATATATCAATTTGGATTGTCACGTAATCAAATTGCACACTGATAAATTTTTTTTTTTTTTTAGAAAGTTGCAAGTATAAAATACTATAATAGTTACATTGGATCTATTTTTTCTTACCATGTCCACCATTATTGATCCATAGACACTGTGATTTCGTCCGGTATAAACCTATTTCTACAAATTTTGTTAGTTCAAAAACCGTTGCAACCAGATTGAGATTAGTTTGATAATATTTTTTAGAATAAGTAGTCTTTGTAATGTATTCGCTTATTTATTTATTTTGCCTTCCTCTGTGTGGAATTGTGTTATCTCTTTTGCGAGATTTGTTACTCTCTCTTGTTGAATAAGTTTTGTTCTCTTGTGCTCATTTTAAAGTTTGTGCATTGTTATGAAATTAAAAAAAAAAAAACTTTATATCATTTTATTTTTGTGAATTATAAAATATTGTAAAAAGCTGTAGAGAGAAATCAAAACTTTGAAAATTCCTTACTAATTGTTATCAATCAGCTAAATGTTGGAATGAACAGTAACTTTCTAAAGTAGGAAAAATTAGGTTGACTAATGTCACTGATGTTGATTTCAATATGATTTCAAAGAAATTTGGTATAAAATTAATTGCTCCAACGTAGAAATGATTTGTTGTGTTGTGGTTGGTACTTGGTCATTACTGAAAAGGTGAAATTCGCAAAACTTCTTAAAATGGACATTTGGCATTAATCAACATAGATTTTAAGACACCCATTGTTGATGGTCAGTTTTTACTATGAGCTTCCAAACTCCAAACAACCTCGGCCAATAGGCTAGGCCCTCCAATACCTAGGCCGACTTCGTTCGGTTGGGACCTGAGCTCCTCAAAGACTAGGTCGACCCCTCTTGGACCGACTCCCTCGAGTGCTACTGAAGGACCGAAACTATCGTCATAACGTGGTGGAGGCTCCTGCATGACCTATGAAGGAAGCCCTGTCCTCTGTACGATACTCCCAATCTATTAAATGCGACATGACAAGTAGGACTCTACGACAAACACCTACTTATCCTAAGCCATAGAGGGCTCACAAAGCAATCGAACGTGAAAAAACTACAAGGGTTGATCCAATCATACTCTGACCACTAACCTTCAGCCCTAAATAACCTAGGATTGGACATCTTGAATTGTGGGTTATGAAGTAACAAGGCCCAAAATGCTGTTTATAAGTACCTCTCAAAGGTAGTATAAATTTATTGTCAGACACCAAAATTCTATTCTTATGTCTACTCAAATCTTTTTCAATGCTATTTAAACAACGAAATTAGTTACGTCGGATAATTATTAGCAGTCCTACTCACACCTGTGCTGTGCAGAGCTTACCAATAATCCCATGTCAGCTTACCTAGACTCATTCGAAGACTGTCTACTTTTCTAAACCTAAACACTCTACAGGTAAGACCTAAAAACAACATCAATGTTGCTCGCCAAACGACAACACACCAATAGGAAAAAACCAATTTCACCGCAAATTTAAGAGTTTTACATTCTATTAAAAATAAATTTACCATTCTCGACAAAAAAGAAATAAAGAAACGATTTTCCGTCTATGGGAACAAAAAAGGCTGGCCTTTGTTTGTTCCTTCAACAAATTAAATTAATTTCTATCTTGACAGCATAAAGTTTAATAATTGACAATACATATTAGGAGCAACAAGATTTCCTCTGCATTATCGTTTATGGCATGTAACTGAAAAGGTTGTTGGTTTCCGGAATAATATATAGTTAGCTACTATATAGTTTTCTATACATTTCTCAGCCTTTGTTGGTCATTTGTAAACTTATTATTTTTGCTAGACACTATCTCTCTTTTATTTGTTTTTCCTATATTTTCGGTGCATGGGACATGAGGATGTTAAAATGGGGTTTAATCATTTTCACAGCGGTTTTCTGGGTAACTCTGACCCAGGGAAAACATCACAGGAAAACCATGCACAATCATCATATTTCTTTGGAAGTTCATAGAAAGCTCAAACTTTTGAACAAGCCAACCATCAAAAGTATTAAGGTTTGTTTGCGTTTCATCCTATCCTAGAGTTGGTCTGCTTCTTCTTTTTCTTATTATTATTAGATAGTAATTTTCAATGTCTAACTAATAAACAAAATGTGCAAAATCAAAACACATGCACAAAAAAAAAATGTAAACATAAATATGTTTTCTGTAATTAATCCGATGATAGAAGTGTATATTAACGTAAGAAGATTCATCTAGAGATTTCTTTGGTAATAAATTTATTTTGACCCAAAGGATTTGTGGTAATTGAGGTTCTTTTTTCTTTTTTCTTGGCCAAAGTTAATTGAGGTTATTACTCCTGTTTTCTTGCCATAACTATGGTAAGGCTGCATTTATGGCGATTTTCCAAGGGCAGTACTAACAGTTAATTACATAAAATATACATGAATTGTCATGTATTGTTACTTTATATGTCTATGTTTTGTTTTTTTATTTTAGTTATACAACTTAAGCTTTCATGTTTTTCACTTTGTCTGCATATATTATTTCTTTTTTTAGTTACTTGAGTTTCTATACTTTTTCTCCTGGAATTCATTTGTTATATGTCTAAGTGAAAGTTCGATGTATAATTAGCATTTAATAATTGGAACGAGAAAAAACAAAAAGTATAGCATAAGTCTGCAATACAAGAAAAGAACAAAAAATTAGGTTATATAAGTGATAAAAGAAATAATTTCTTAGGGATTCAAGGTGAAATATAAAAAATCGAGCAGTATAAATGCAAAATATACATAAAAAGTAAAAAAAGTATAAAAATTAATATGTTCATTTGGTAGTTAGTGCAAATATTAATGGTGAATGACTAAATATTTGGACGGGCAGAGCAAAGATGGAGATATTATTGGCTGTGTTGATATCTACAAGCAACCCGCTTTGGACCATCCATTACTAAAGGGCCATCTCATACAGGTCAATTACTTTTTAAATATTAATTTTCATTTGTTCGGAAACTCAATATTTTATCGTCCAGTTATTATAATAAAGATTTAAGTGTAATTATCCTTGAGTACTAACACTTTATTGTTGGAGAGGGTTTTTATCGGTTCTCCATTTTATAAGGGAATTAAAGAGAGGGATAAACATGTAAGAATAACATATGCACATCGAGCCTTATTAGCAATGACTAGTATATTTAACTTAATACATTAACTTTTTATTTTTAAATAGCTACACAGAAAAGTTGTAATTAACCCCTTAAACATTAACTTCTTGTATCTTGCCAAATGTATTGATTACATGATACTTCATTGCTATTGTATGATATCTAATACTAATCTTACTAGCTACTCAACTATGTAGGCTGAGCAGTTTTAATTAGGATTAGGCAAATCGTTGCTTAGATGTACTACGCTATATATTACCGAAAAAAAGTTATGATTAAGATATAAGTGAAAATTTAAACCTCAAATATGTGTTTATGCAAATGAAACCAAGTTTCAAGTCAAAAGATACAAAGAAAACAAAAAGAAATTTCTCAAACTTGGCGAAAGAGTGGACGCTACCCTAAAGGAACTATTCTAGTTAGGAGAGTTCGAGGAAAAGACTTGCTAACAACTACTTCCCTAGACAAATTTGGGATGAAATATCCTCATGAAAACATCACTACTCAAAATGTAAATTAAAGCCATGTCTTGGCTTGGCATAACAATGTGTCATACCAACTCTCTTATTGCGTAAATTGTTTGGTAAGGAAGTACCATCGAATGTCATGCCATTAAATTTATAACTATGTCCTATTAAGGTATAAATTAACCTAACAAGTTCATAATCTACTTAACTTCAATTTAACATTTACTTGAATTTGACTCAAATATAATAGAGTTGAGCTCAAGCATAAAGTTGATTTGGCTCGATGAACTAGAAAAGTTTAATAACTCTTTCATTGAGCTTAAATATATATCGAGTTTTATTAAATTCAAACTTAAATACAAACCTATTTATAAAGAATATAAGATTTTTAAATGATCAAACCTAGTGAGCTTCCATAGACCGTGCTCAAGTTTTGAATTTTTAAGTGAGACTCAATACCATTGGAATTAACTCATTTATACCTCTAATCCTATGTATGAAATATCATTTCCTTCTCGAAAAAGATCTACACATACACGTGGGTAGCTACAAATATAATATTTACAAGATGTGGGCTTGTGATTGACTTTATGAAGAGTAATATACACAAGTTAGGTTGTTTAATTCTAACGTAGCAGAATTACCCTTGCAGCAATGAATTACACCCCCTTGATGTCACGTTGAAAGGGATTAGCATGAGATTGTAACGTTGATCAAGAAATTTGTCAAAATACCAGTTCTTAGTAAATATATTCATGTACCAATGAAATTTAGGAACATAACTAACTAGAATCTTGCTGGTTGCAACCTTTTCATGCATTAAGTGGTAAACTATATGAGTATCTTTGGTGTGACCTTGCTTAGTAGGGTTGGTTAAACATATAGAGGTGTTTAGGTAGTCACAATATGGATTAGACATTTTTCCTTTTCTTTTTTTAGCCAATGAAGTTACAAATTAAGAAAGGAGGATTTGAATTCTGATTCATCCTAATGAAAACCAATACTAATATCATTAGGCTACAATAACCTTAACAAAATTATTAGACATTGAATAGTCTTAACTTATATCGTATTCTTCTATCTTTCCATAGAAGATTTAATTGTCCAAGAACTTGAATATATCTTATGTATAATTTTAAAATTTTGATCCTTATTTCTTCATAGGAAGCAGTAATTTTGACATTAGGATATAACTACATAGGAGTGCGAGGAGAAATCAACGTTTGGAATCCAAAAATTGATTTGCCAGATGATTTCATTACTGCTCAAATGTGGGCTGTTGCTAGACTTGGAGACAATTATGAAGGCGTTGAATCCGGTTGGATGGGGAGACCCTGAAAGATAATTTAAATCCTACGATATATGAATTGTTAACTTCACGTTTATTTTCTGTTTTTTTTTTAGCTTTTACGCTGCTGTCCATTTTGCGAGATTAATTCAATCCTCTATCTAATTATTTATTTATATATTTTTAATATTTGAATCATTGAATTTATAATTTATTCAATAGCTCAAATTTAAAGGAATATAAATTAACAGTGAAATAGAGAGCGGAATCAGTCTCTTAAAATATAATAACGAGAGCATAGAAAAATCATTTTTAAATGGATGGTGAAAAATTTTAGCTATATAAAGAAGAGACAAATATTATTAAACATGGTGTAAAAGAAAACAAAATATCATTACACCACTGATATAATTTTATTCAATTTTGTTTATGTGGTATATATATAACGCATCTTAATATCCACTTTACCATTTAATGTACTACGTGAATAACATATAACGGATATCCTCTAATAATGGTGCTTTATTTTCTTTAGATTGTTAAAACCTTCCGTTCTCCTTGAGATTCATATATTCGTCATTTCTTGTGTTACTTTTCCATTTTATTAATGTTTTCCGGGTCAACCCTAAGTTGTACGGGGACACACGTACTCGGTTTTTCATCCATTGGACAGTCAGTGAAAAATCAGAAATATCGATAGAGAAAATAGAAGATTAGATCGTATTAAAATATGAATTTCTTTATACGTTTCTTTTGCGTCTTTTTTCAAGATTGCAATGCGTGATTAAAGGTAATTTATAAATAGTTTTATAATGGTTAAAACTTAAAAGGAGAGATGACACTGTAATAGAAGAATAAATGTATTGAATTTGTGCAGAACGAATATTATTTATCTTTGAATAAAAATAATGTGTACGGCGTTATTCCTCTATACCTTATTATGTGATTTTGTTGGAACAACATCGAAACTATTGTCTAAACTTTTTTTTTATCTAAATTTAAAAAATTATTAAATATCATATATAATTAAAGTTTTATGTATTAAAAGTTAAAAAAAAAGTTTGAATTTACTAGATATTATACTCAATCGAGTATTCACTTATCAAATTTATTATTTCACCGTTTTTTCAAAAGGTACCATGATAGTTGCTTATTGCTTAAAGAGTATAAATGTAATTGAAGGAAAGTTGGATGGTAAATTAAAAAAAAGGAAAAAAAAAAGTGATGAAATATGATATTTAATAAATTCAAGTTTTAAATTTAAAATTCAAAAAGAAAACAAAAATGATAAAGTTTAGGTGGTAATAATGAGCATAAAAACATAAAACAAGATAATATTCTTCATTACACTTTTCTGTTAGTAACAATAATTGCATAAATTTCAAATGGATATCATCGTACTTTTATTTGTTTATACCTCAGGTTGATGTAGCACAAGCACAAAAAAAGGGTTGCTTTGACCTAACTTGCTCAGGGTTTGTGCAAACCAACAAGGATGTTGCACTCAGTGCTACCATTGAACCCATTTCTTCTAAATATGGGCAGCAGTATGAGCTCCCAGTTGCACTAAACCTGGTCCTCTCTCTCTCACATGTATATCGCCAAATAGAAGGAATAAACTTCAGTTTATTGTTACAGTGGGGTTAACTATAGAGAAGGAATAATAGGTGAACCCACGTATTACTTCGGTTGGCCTGGTCAAAGTCACTTTTGCCCTTAAATGATTTTGTCAATTCATTATACGAATAAAGCTTATACATGTTCAACCGGGAGTCCAATTATGATTTTCGATAAGACAAACGATCTGATTAAACTCATATGACGTTGTCTTGAAAAACAAATATTACACTTAAGTTGTGAAGCAAGTGAAAAACAAATATTTTAGTACAATGACTTGATTCAAAATCAAGGAATTTGTATGATAACTTGACGAAAACTGATTCAATTCATCATTAGATATAGATGTGGTGATGAAAAACTGGCCATTTTGCAATTGTTCACAACAGTTAACAAAGAAGGGAATGAGCAATGACCAAATTTTCTTAAGGCCCATAAATATATTGCTTGAGCAAACATTTTCACGAAAAAATTCTTGAGAAAAACTTATATACATTTATTCTTTGATCATTCTTTTATATAGAAATTTCATTGCCTTTTAGAGTATGAAAGTATAGTGCTAATAAGTGTGATTGTGTTGTATTTTTTAGTGCACTATATGGTTGAGGTTATTGTGATCTTAATCACTTGTAAATCTGATTTTTAAGGATCATAATCAATAAACTACTTATGAAGGCATCTTTAGGACTAAACTAAATGTATGGGAAGTTGTTCATACAATCTTACAGAGCTTTTAGTACAAAACTGAATTTTCATACAGCCTTTCACCTGCAAACAATTGATTAAAGAGGACCATTCCAATCTAAAAGGGTATGTTGCAAGCTTATGCTTTGAATCTCAAGGAACACTGGGATTAGAATTTGATATTAGTGGAGTTCGCTTATAACAACAACTATTAAATGACTATACAAAGAGCACATTATGAAAAATTATATAGATAGAAGTTTAAATCCCTAATGCATCGTAAGGTTAATGAAAGAAAAATTTTAGGTCCAAAACTTAGTTCAAAAGATAGTTAACATGGTTCAGGTAAATAAGTAGAGAATGTTACCAAAACAAAGTTACCAAAAGAGTTATACAGATAAGAGAAGTCTAACCTTTAGAATTTTAAGCAAGTGAGCCTACCCTTCCTAAGATCATACCTAATAAAGGTATAGTGTACTTTCACATAAATGGGAAACTAAGTCTTAGGTACATTAGGCTCTTTGAGATATTAGAGAGAGTTGGTAACGTTACCTATAGAGAAGGAATAATAGGTGAATCTACATGTTACTTATGGTAGGCCTAATCAAAGTCATCTTAGCACTTGAATAATTTTGTTAGATTAATGTTTTAATAATTGTTAAAGGTACATTTCCTTTCATTATTACAAGAGGAGATGCATCCAACTAAAAAAGAATTATTAGTTCATCATATAAATAAGGCTCACAAAACTTGGCATTTCAATTATGATTTTCAATAAGATAAACACTCATGATTATACTCATAAAGCATCTTACCTTAAAAAATATATATTTTGGTTAACTTGTAAAGCAAAACTTCATTCGAATAAATATTTTAGGATTAATCTATCGTCTCCTTGCAAAATATAATATAAAACAAGGAAAAAATGTTCTCTATTCTCCTCTCATAGAAGTCATTGACTCATTGACCAATCCTAAAGTTCTTTTCTCTCAATCAAGAGATCTAGCTCCCTTAAATGTAGGGCCCCTCATGTAACCATTAATAGGTAAGACTTTCTTCAATTTGTACTTATCTATCAAAAGGGTTTAAAAATTCTAATTTTATGAATTCTTGTTGGTGAAGTAGAATCAAGAATTCAAGGATTATCTCAAGAACATGCAATGAAAGACAAGACAATCATCGAGTTCTTTTGTTTTTCTTCCTCGGTTTCAATAAATCTTGATTCCTTTTTATAATATTGAGAAAGGATTTCATTAAAAGTATCAAGGATACAAAGTCCAATTCTCTTTTCCTTAACGATAACCTTAGAATTATAGGATTTAATTATTGTGGATTCAATAGAGTCTAGGAATTAGATTATTAAATAATATTTATAATCTTTTGTGTGATTTCATAAATTAGCAATTAAAGAAGAGATTTACTCAAAGTTTAAATATATGGACCACTAGAATTCACATAGGATTAACCCTAGTAGCAACCTTAAGCTAAAAACCCTGCAGTTATTATTAGTTGGCCTTAGTTAGCACTCCCCTTCCAATCAACAATGACATTCAATTGGCCTAAAGTTATAGTTGAGTGGCCTTGCAACCTCAACTAGTAGTCAATCACTCTTATAAGGCAATCAACCAACCCCCTCTTTAAACTAATGGCCAATTAGCTTTTCTTAACATGATTGACTGAACCGCCTTTCCTTGTCCTATTTTGAATTCCTTTAAAACCTTGAATGGATCCTTAGGGCTTTAATCGTGGTTTAAATTGGTAAACCAAATCCTTAGTTCTAAGAATTGTAATCATTGAATAAAATTTAAAATCAAATTCTTATTGTGTATTGGATTATAGGTGTTGGTTATAATCGCCGGTTTTATCAAGTAGTTCAACAAATTACCAAGTATGTAACTATCGTATGTTATATGTGCATTATAAAATAGTGAATTGAACTAGTAAATATTTATCCCATAAAATGTTTATGTTACTTGTTCATTGCTACTTGAACTTATGGGTAGCAACCTCAAATGGGAGCATAGTGGTCTTATAATTCTTGTGAAGTAGTTAAATTAGGCACTCAGATTACGAAGGTAACTTAGTAGATTGTCAATATTGTAGGTAGAACTAATTAGTAGACTAAGGCAATAAATAAGAACTTTATAGATAGATTTAATTGTTGATGACAAGTTAACAAGTGATAAGCTTAGTATGAGACAATTAATGTATTGAATAGATGGTAATAAGATTGACCTTCGTATGATATGTGGCAATGTTGTTATGTCATTATGTTTTTAAGTTGTTTTATTGTTGATTGTTCTATGGAGTTAGTTAAGATTGCATTCTCGCATGTGCAGAGTTGTAGTTTTGACACATTTGGAACAAAAGTACTATTTCAGATCTTGAACTATGTGTTGGACGAAATAATATATCTCTATAGACATGCTAGATGCATTTGGTAAACAATAAGCTTGTGGCAATTGTGACACGTATTTGTGTAGTCAACTCATCCTGTTAGGATTTTATTGTTTTAGGTAATGAAGACGCAGTCTTTGATTCTACAATAAGTATGGGATATGAGTTGCACAACGAGAATGGGTGCAGTGTAACTATGGTTATTACGAATACGAGGACTAGAGGTCAAAAGATATTAAGACTTTGGATTTCATTTTGATGATTGAAAGAGTGGATTTAACAGTTTCTCTTATGGAAGACTTTACAGTTAATTTTTCCGTGAATTATGTAATTGGAGTTAATAATACGAGAGATTATGAGGACTCTTATATAATTGTGGATGTTAATAGGTATTTAGAACCTTTGCAAGTTCATATTGTGGTATGAATAAGTGGTGGAGCTATCACACCATGTACAGGACACAATACAACTGTTCAAAATATTTGATAAGCGATGTATCACAGTTATAGAGAGAAGCCAATGAACCAATTGATTATTTAACAAACAAATCTACAATTTCTTGGTCAATTTTTTTTTTTTTTTCTATTATGATTTCTTTGTTCTAGATTGGTTCTTCCCGCGGCTTGATCTTACCAGATCAGAAAGATGTTGATGTTGGTCACACGGATATTGATGAGTAACCGCCACTATGATGATATTATGGGTCAGCTTTCTGAATCAAATCTGCCTTGTTAACCATCTAATTAAGACAGACAGATGAGGATAGAATCCAACTACAAAGACAAGCGTTTTAGTTCCACGCATGCTATCCATTTCCAAGCGGGTGCATAGTTGGTAATGCATCCATTGTTCTACCAATGCAAGTATGCAGTCGATGGCTATTTTGGCTTGTATAAATGTTGATTCCCTGACGGATGGATTAAATTTGGTTACTTCACTCTTAATAATTGTGATAATAATTGGTAAAAGAAAAATGAATAAATATAGGTGTTAGGATTGTTTTTTTCCTTTTTTTCTTCCCCAATAAATTACTCATAAAACTTTGGGGAAGATCCGTTAAAAGATCAATTTTTATATTACTAAATTATAACAAACTTAATATATTACAATTGTTAAAAATGATTTTTAAACTTTCTTTTATGTTAATCATAATCAAAACTTTTATTTTTGTCAAACATTATAATCAAAACTTTAAAATGATCAAATATTCTCATAACACTATTAAGAAGTAGCAATGAACTTTACCCCCCCCCCCCCCAAAAAAAAAAAAAAAAACAAGTATCAACGAAAAGTAAGATGATTTCCATTTTCAAAAAGGAAAAAATGTTTTCCTTACATATATTAGCATTTTCTTGGTTATTAACGACAGTACCAAACCACCATTGTTATCATCCACCATCGCTTATTCGTAGAAATTGTTAATGTTCGTAAATTTTTTTAAGATTATAACGATAGTATTTAATAATTTTTATTATAGCAAATACGGAAAAAATTCCAAAAGATATTACCGCAAAAGGAACAGCCTAAAAGGCGATAAAATCCTATCATCTGTTGAACAGCAACCCACCATTAGGACAAACCAAGTTCTACGCAGTTATAAGAGTTCTACATTTTGTTAGAAATAAATTTTCCACCCTCCGCAAAATAAGAATAATAAAAGATATGGATTTTCTGTTTAGAAAGCAAAGAAGGCTGGCCTTCCCTTATCTCAATAAATTAAATTATTTTCTATATAATAAAGATACAAAAATTAATGATAAATACTATATAACAGTTTTTAACTTTCGTTTTTTAATAATTTAGTGCCTATACATTATAGTTGTGCAATTTAGTATACCTTTTGGAAGTTGCAAAATACTGTTTCTATTAAACTGAATATTTATAATTTAGTGCCTGCCAATATTGTCTTGGAAATACTTTTTTGCAACTTCTAAAAGTATAGATTTTAACTTGGAAAAAATATAAAGTATAAATATTAAATTGTTAAAAGAAAAAAAACGAAAGTTGAGATACTTCTGCAACTTTTATCTCCAAAAACTGTTACCTTCATATCTATTGCAAAGTGGGAATTTACAAGTGTATGCTTAAAGGCAAGTTGCAAAAACCATTAATCATGATATATCATTTAAACTTTAACAAAGGAGAAATGCTTGGATTGTGTTAACACGCCATCATCTATTATGATTAGTGATTGGAAAATATCAATAATATTTTAACACGTGAAAACATGAATATACTATCTTTAGTTTATATTCAAATATTGTTTTTATTTACTCACTACTCATCAAAACTCGTAATGCGTTAGTATCAATGAATAACCTTTAAATGTTGAAAATTTACAAATAATCCTTAAATGGTACTTAAACCTACAACTCTTAGGAATTTATTAACGATTTAATGGTTAGTTGCATATTTTCAAAAGTTATATAGAGGTAAAAGTAGGCTTTGAAAATATAGAGGTCCATTCATAATAGTTTACGGGATATATATTTACATTTATTCTATATATATACACACACATATATATGCATGAAAATTTTTCTAATGGCACATTTTGTTTGTAAAATTGAATAAGATAAAATTTAGAATTGCAATTCTAAGAAATGCAAAAAGAAAAAAGTAATAACTATAATTTCATTTGGGATGGCATCTCTTGTGTAGAAAAGGAAATATATTGGAAATAAAATAAAGGAATGGTCATGCCTTAAGCCATACCATTTCTTATTTTATAGTAATAGCAATTTTATTGAATAGTCATCCCATCAACTAAACATAGGAGTAACTCTATACAAAAATGATATCATTATAAAAGCAAACCAAATATATATTGAAAGGGTAATTTATGGCATGTGAATTAAGAGGTTATTGGTTTTTCCGACACATTTTATACATATTGGTTATCAATGCATCTACGTTGTGTGTACAAAAATTTATTTCTTTCATATCTAATAAAAAAAGAAAAAAAGCATATATTTATTTCAAATTTATAATAAAATATTTTTTATTCATCTTTATAAATTTTACTTTTAATATATCTACATAATCTATAATAACTTCTTTTAAAAAATTATGGTATACTAGGAGAAATCATCAAAATTATGAGAGTGAGAGAGAAGAAAGAAATAAGAAAGTGGGAGGGAAGACAATGTGATTTCAAAAAGTGAGAGAGAGAAACTAGGTGTGGGGACCAAAAAAAGAAAAGAAAAAAGTATTTAAAATATATTGTATATTAATAAATTGATAAATACATCCAATTTTAACAATTTAATTTAATATTGATTTTATTGTTATATATATAGATTAGGGATTAAATTATAATTTAAGAAAATAACAGTTACTTATTCCTCAAAAGGATTTAATAATATAGATATTACTGTAATCATAGCTAGCTACTTTTAGGTTTCCATGCGCATTTCTTTGCCTCTGTTGCCCATATCTATCGTCCTTATTTTTTATGCTATAGACTCTTCTTTCTTAAATTTGTTTTTCCCTATTTTCCGTCTAGACCGTCAGGACTGTGAACACGACGACGATGTTAAAGTTGGGTTTAGTCATTTTCATGGCATTCTTTTGGGTAACTGTGGCAGAGGGAAAACATCATAGGAAAATTTTGCACAATCGAATTTCTTCAGAAATTCATAGGAAACACAAACTTCTGAATAAGCCCGCGGCTAAGAGTATTAGGTTTTGGTCATTGCATCCTATTAGTTTACCATGCATTTCTTCTTTTTCTTCTTGTTCTTATTAATGTTGTCGCAGTTATCAGATAACTCCAATATATACTGGGAAATAATGAGTTGATTACAGGAACAAATATGGGCGTTTTCACTTTTTATCATATATATATATATATACATATATATATATATCTATGTTTTGGCTTTGTACACTTTACTTATATGTGTTTTCTCTTAAAAAATTTAGTTAGAGGCTAAAAGTAAATACGTGAAACGTATGTACAACAAATAAAAATGATCGAAAAGGTCTTTATTTCTCTCGTCTTAATATGGTTGGATCTTTTTCTTTTTCCTTAAATATCCCATGTGTTTATTTTTAATGTCTAGCTAAAAGCAAGGTATTAAATACCAAAATTCACATATACAAAGTGAGAAAAAAAATATGAAAATATAGATATGTATTTTTTGTAGTTGACCTTGTAACAAAAATATTAATTTCATGATTTCTTTGTTAATAATTTTTTGGCCAAAAGGATTTGTTGTAGTTTGGGTTCTTCTAATGTTTTCTCTTCATGGATAAGCTTGCATTTACTGATATTCCAATGGTAATATTAAGGAACACAATTGAAATTTCACATATTTGGAGACTGATCACTAAATATTTGGATCTGCAGAGTGAGGATGGAGATATCATTGACTGTGTTGATATATACAAGCAACCCGCTCTAGACCACCCATTACTAAAGGGCCATGTCATACAGGTCAATTTTTGTTTATTTAATTTTCATTTGTTGAGAGACTCAATGGTTTATCATCCAGTTATTATAATTAAGCATTATTACCTTTCAGTTCTGATACTTCATGGTTGAAACTAAAATAATGATGGGAGTTTTCTGATTGAATTTTTTGAAAGCTTTAGCTTGCTGATGTCACCTAATATTTAAAGTAAAAGCATGTGGATTTAACCTTTAATGTAAAGCAAAAGTTATCCATCGGAAAAGGAAAATGAAAATTTCTTGTCTCAAATTTGGAGATTTTGATCCTCTATTATAAGATATGGTCACTTTCAAATTCAATATATTAGTTTCAATTTATTGTAAATCAAACCTATCAAAGGTAAAAAAATATATTATCAACAACAGAAAAGAGGGTTTCTATAGTTTATCATAGAAACTATTTAGGACTTTTTTAATTATTAATAGATACTATTTTAATGTAAATCAGGAGTAATTTATTGAATTCAAAAGTAACTATACCTTATAGTTACTTTTGATTGATGGGACCTTAAGATCTTTCCTAGAAATTTACCTTTGGAGAAAATTACAAGAGGCAACATTAGTCCTTTCTTTATATACATATATGATATATATATATTTAATTTTAAATGGTATAACGGATTTTAAAAGGAAATAAAAAAAGATAGACATGTTCGATCCTATTAAAGAATAATGTTTATGTTATGCGACCATAAGGCCTTAGTAGTCCTTTCAATTTTTCATTAACATTTTTGTCCTAGGTAAATGTATTTTATTAGGAAAATAATCATATTCTTCAAAGAGAGTCCAAGTAAATTTAAAAAAAAAAAAAACGGAAGAAGAAGAAAATAAAAGAACCAGCAAAAAAAAAAAAAATCAATAATCACTATGATTTCTTTGTTTAAGTTTTGGATTAGCTCTAACAATTATCTATCTATATTATTAAAGTTAGAAATATTTAAAGTAACCGTTCTCTATAAATTTAGTATTTCAAACTTCAATTAAAAATTATATAACGAAAAATCAATACTAAAAATATTATAAATATAGGATTTTTTTACGGCCCCATCGTGATTTTTAAGGAACTGATACTGCTATCTATCACACTCTTAATTTGGTCATATTTAAATCTAAATTATTAAACAAATTGTGAATTTAATGGTTTAGATTTAAAAATATGAAAATGAATTGTAAGATAATGGATAGAACTAGGCTCGTTAAAATAAAGAATGAGACTACAAAATCTCATATTAAAATATACTTAAATTCGACATTTTCCATAAATTTCTATTCCATCTCTCTTCATTTCCACAATAACATAAATCATGGTCACCCCCACTCTCCTACATCCAACTCCAATGTCAATGTCACTCTCACTACCTACATATCTCATATAACTTTTAACTTTCATGTAAATTTAAAATTGTATAAATTCATAATCACTTAAAAATTCCTTATCTATCTATTATTTATTTATTCTATTAAGCAAAAATATTTATTTGTAAGATTTTTTTTTTAATTTTCATAATAATTGATATGACCAAATCATTAATTAATACACATACAGATTCTTCATTCAAATAAAAATGCACATTCTTCATTCAAATAAAAAAGAAAGGTAAAGTACCTAAGGTAGTTATGGCATCCACTAGTACCTATTAATATAACAAAGTATCAAGGATGCACGATGGGATCCAACTATATGCGTTCGAGGTCCTATCCTTATACGTACTTTACCATATTGCTATCATTACAACTTGTCATAGATTTCAAATAATCTAGAGTAGATCCATAGCTTTTAACATTTAAAGCCATCATAAAACTTATCTTATATAATATCCACAAATCACTACTTTGGAAAACCTAATGTTATCATTTGCAGGGGGTGGTGGGAGGAAGAGAGAGAGAGAGAGGTGGTGTTTAGATGTTATATTCAATAATTCATTATTGTATGCTAGGTACAAGTTTTAATGTAGGTACACCCAAAATTTATTATAGTAATTTTATTACTTGTGCCTTAACAACAATTTCAAGAGGAAAGGAAGATAAAGTACGTTCCTTTATAAATAAATGTTCCTCTGTCAAGGAATGTTTTCTTCACATCTTTCTCTTCTTTTTCTATTTTTCCAAATTTTGATTGGCTAAAAATGTGTTTTTGGAAAAAAAAAATTACTAAGAAATTTTGATAAAGGAACTCAAGATAAATTGTAAGTTTCTTAGAAAAAAAAGTTTCTTAAAATATTAATGTGGTACCTAGAGAGATGCAAGTTCTTTAGCAATAAACACTATTTTAAAGATAGTTGCAAATATATCCCATTTGATTTGTTTCATGTGCATTTAACTCCCTTATCTTTGAAATTATACTTTTTAAAGAGTAGAACATTAGAAAAAAAAAAAGTGCATTTATAGGCTTTAATACATTTTTCAAAAGATGAGGTCTAATCAACATAATTCAAACATAAAAGGATTAAGTAATGTACACCAAGCAAACTTAAGAGGATTTATCTGCAATCTCTCTTTTTTATATTTTAGGAAGGAAAGATGACAACTAAAATAAAAAAAATTTTGGTGAGTAAATAAACAAATGATTAATTAATTAAAAATAGAATTTGAATTTTACTATGAGATAATTGATGTTTGGATAATCAAAGGTTAGCAATTGATATTGCAAAATTCATACCTTTTAATCATATTCAAAATAGCATGACTTTATGATATAATATCACCTCTTTCTCAATCTTTATGAAAAATATAGTTGGCAAAAATATTAAAATAGAAAAGAGAGAAAAATCAAATTAAATTAATTATAGTAAAAATATATAATTAGATTTTTCTTCTTTTTTATTAACTAATATTTATTAAATTATTTATTATATTTTTATTCATCAACGTCTTTTTTTTCTTCTTCAATCTTAATTGTCATCTTTTATTCTTAAAATTTAGAAAAATGATAAAATGCATATATACTCTCTTATATTTGCTTCATGTACACTTAACCCTCTTATTATTGAAATCATACATTTAGACCTTAATTCTTCCAAGAATGTGAATTTTAGCTACTTTTAAGATTCCAAATGCACATATTCTTAAGATTCAATAGTCTAAACACATTATTTCAAATATAAAAGGTTTAAGGGCACATGAAATAAACTATATTTATATTTTACCCTTTATTGTATACACAGGACATGTTTTAATGCAAGAAAAAAGTCATATCCCACATTATATCCAATCAAGGAAAGTTCTAAATGTGAAACATAATCTACTAAATATCATTAATCAATTTCAGTCATAATTAAGTTTTTGAATGGCCTTGTAACCTAACACTATGCATATTGGTTTTTCAAGTAGGATGAATCATCCTCATTTCCCTGCTGTAATTACCCAACAAAAAAATCATTATTAAGTTTAATTGGTTTTATCTATTCTTTTCATGTATTTTCTCTCTTTTTTCTATATCCATATAATATATATTTTACCTCTATTCAGCATCTATTGCATATATTTATCCTAATATAGCATTTTTTTTTTAATCCACATCATCCAAAAGTTTGTTCTACAACAGTGTTAAAACAAGATCAAACTATTATTAAAACAACGAGCCAAAAAGGACTGAAAGAGTACTTGTCTAATGTAGATGAAACCGAATTTCAAGTTAGAAGACTTAGAGAAAGAGTGGAAGCTATCTTGAAGGAACAATTCCAATTCGGACAGTCCAAGGAAAAGAATTGCTTCTTTAGACAAATTTAGAATGAAATATCCTCATGAAGACATCACTACAGATCAAAATGTTAATCAAAGCCATGTCTTGGTTCAACATAACAACATGACGTACCAACTTCCCTATTGCACAAATCGTTCGGTAAGCAAGCACTAACGAATGTCATGCCGTTGATTTGTTTCCTCTTATGGCCTAAAGCCTTTTTTTTATTATTATTATTTCCATCATGTATTCTGACCTAATCAACTTATAAGTTATTCAAACTCTAATGTGATATTTGCTCAAGCTTGATTTAGATATGATAAAGCCTTAATTCGAGGTTAAATCCATTTGACTTGACGAATTCACAAACTTGATTGAGCTCTAGTAGAGTTTAAATATATATATATAGCTCCGTTGAGATTGATTTGAGTTTGAACTTTAATATAATCCTTATTATAAGAAATGTAAATTTCTTATATGAAAAAAGCTTAAATGAGCTTAGTAGCATTGAACAAATGCACAATTACCTAGGTCTTTATAAGACTTACTAAGGAGAAACAACACTCCTTTATAATGAGCCCATCTCCTTTAAGGCTCTGTTTGGTTTATATTTTTTCTATCTTATTGGTGTCTTTTTTTTGTCTACTTGAATCTTGGGTTTAGTAAGAATAAGACACTAAAAAGATAAAAATATACTTCTCTTCTAAAATTAATTATCCAATTAAAATAATCACTTCCAATACATAAAATATATTTTTTCAAATTTTTTGTCTTACAAGTATGTGAAATTTCATTTTCTAATTCTGATACTCCAATTATTATTTTTATCATAATTATAAAATAAAAACAAATGAGATACAAATAAGACATATTTCCAAACACCAAATTTCAAGTGAATACAAATCAAGTACAAATAAAATATAGACAAAAAAAAAAAAAGACAATCCAAACAAAACCTAGAAGAGCAACACAAGGCTTATAAGAAGCCTAATGGGATTCAAAGAACCTCCTTAGAGCATATTTTTCATGAACAACAAAACTAAGCCTAGTCCTGAGTAAGCAAACCAATCCAATTGTTCTTTTTCCAAGCTTAACAAACTATATCTCCTAAAGACATCTTCAAATTGGGTATTAATCCCTAGACTCTATCACTAGCCCAAGAAACCAGTTCATCACATTAAATTGAGATAAAAGCCCTTCAGAGTGCTAAGAGATATGATTATGCCTAAGAATGATGTTTCACACCTCAATAAACTTAAGCTTAATTGTGATTAGCTCTACTAAGAGTATATAGACAAGTATTAGAGTATATAACAATATACAATGGTGAATAATGTAAATAAAGTAATAGGTAATAGGTAAAATTGCATACAAAATCAAATTTTAGACCTAAATTGTGGATTGAATCAAAATTACTCTTTTAACACTTCGAATCATTTTAGAAGCTAGTTTACAGTTTAAAAGCCAAACAACAAAGTAAGGCCTAGTCATGTGGGTTCAAAATCAAGCAACTTAAATCGTATAGTAAATCAGGTTGCATCATATGAATCAAATCAAACTAAACTAAAATAACATATTTTTAAGTTTTAGGTTTAGTTCGAATTATAAATCAAACCAAACAATATCATCACTTGATGTGGGAGCATATAGAAAGCGGAGAATCAAGTGAATATAGGTGGCTAGGTAGGTAAGAAAAAAATTTGTTTGAACCATAAATCGAATCAACCGATCCTTAATTGCTTTTTCAATTTGGTTTGGTTCAATTTGTGTTTAATATGTCAATATGCGATTTAGTTCAGACACTATGGCTAAACCAAACCTTTTCAGCCCCATCTATGATCAATGATTATAAAA
Organism: Lumnitzera littorea; assembly: GCA_024138015.1. Taxonomy (NCBI): domain Eukaryota; kingdom Viridiplantae; phylum Streptophyta; class Magnoliopsida; order Myrtales; family Combretaceae; genus Lumnitzera; species Lumnitzera littorea. The sequence continues at coordinate 10,079,384 of JAMXBB010000007.1, read as the reverse complement.
ATGACTATAAAAATTAAAATGAAGGAATATTTTAATCCTTACCAACTTGATTTTATTGCCTCCGGCAACAAATAAGCTTAAACCATTTCACAAAGTATGTGTTTGAAAAGTTCAAAGTCTTGATAATTAGCTTGCAATCTTCCGGTTGAAAAACAACATCGATGAAGACTCTGTAGACACTTAATTTTTGCCCTTCCATAGTCATAATTTTTATTTTTACAAAAAGGGTCCTAATTAAAAGAAAATAAATAAAAATAAAAAAATAATAAAAAATTAACAAATAATGAAAATACCAAAAAAAAATAAGAAAAGGAAAAATCATAAAAGATTTTGAAGATTTTTAGGAAGTAATTTATATTAGAAATAATTAGTTTTAGTGTTAGTTTTAATTTTAGTTTAGTTAAAAATTTTACTTTAGGAATTCAGATAGTTTAAATATAATTTAATAATAATGAATACTAAGAAACAGGTCAACGGTCTAACGGATAAGCAACGGAGTACTTAGGTAGATTTAATTAAAGATCACGAGTTCGAATCTCAGCAGGTACCTATATCTTTATTTTTCTAACTTTGCAGAAGCGAGACGAAAATCAGGTTTGGCTTATATAAAATTACACTCCCCAGAACAAAAAAAGCTCCTGATACACATCTATCGAAGATCAACTTCCCTATGGATTCACGGCACATTGCACATGTGGATTCCAATCTGAAGCCCTGACGTCCCTCACTTGAAATCAAATTCCAAATAACAATCCCTTACCCCGCAACAATATTCCACGCCAACTCAAAAATAGCATAGCATGTCCTGTGATCTGTTTGCCGAAGTCTTTGTGTAGAATACATATTCACATCGAACACGAATCCAACTAGGCGCTAATTTTCTGACGTCCGAAGTCCCTGACTCCATCTCAAGCCAAACTGAATTCCTGTGATCAGCATAGACGTCGCTGCACCACATATGTGATCACCAACTGCAACAGGCACGGTAGCACAACGCAGCATCCAGCCGTGCGACGAAACGGCAGCACGACGACAGCAACTGGTGAATGGTCAGCCCCCTACTGATCTGAAATCAAACACAAGCATTCCCCTTATTATACGATCAGGTGAGTTTCGTTAGTTAGATAGTTATTTTTTTATTTATTACTTATTATTTGATTATGATTATTATTGTTTTTATTACTATGTTATTAGTTCCTTGTTTATTTAATATAGTATATGTATATGATTGCATTAGTTTAGGAAATCTTTAGCTATTTAATATTATACATACATTAGTTTTAAAAATCTTTAAGATTCGTTTTTTATATTAGGTATATTTCCTAACATTGTTAATTCACTTAAGAGGATAATTGTTAAATAGAAATAGTGTAGATGCATATTTATATATATACATATACACATATACATTCGTCTAGGATTCCTTTAGAATTAGTTTTTAGAAATTCTCATATAGGAAATTATTTTTAGAAACAAAAATTAACAAAAGGAAAATTTTTTACAAAAAGATTATAATGTTTTAGGGAGTCTTTTGATTACTTACGAGTTAAGACCCTTTATTTATTTATATTTTTTAATAAACTAAATCAATTAAGAACATAAATCTTGACGGTTTTCAAAAATTAAAATCAATCAACACACTAAAGTTTTTTTGTTTGAAAGAACTACGATCGTCTGATCCCGGCTAGCGAGTACATAGGTACCTTCGGGGCAACGATAAAATATGTAGAAACTTAGTTTCTTTTTTTTTTATTTATTTTTAAAATATTATAATTAGAAAAATGATCTTAATTTCAGCAAATAAATAGTAGTACCTGTTAGGGTTTAATAGGTTAGCCCCCGAATTCGGAATACTCTAGTTCTTTATTAAAATTGAAATCAAGGACCGGTAGCTAAATCGTAACCAATCCACCCAATTGATTACGATTTCTTTTCTTTTCCCGACTCCGATCGGATGGCAACTCCAAAAATTATTTTTAATAAAAAACCGGAATTTATCAATTTCTTTAGTCGAAGATTAATCTTAAATGGGTTAGGGTTTAGTATTAATCAGGAAATGAGAAATTAGTTTTAAATAAATAAAAATCGAAAAATCAGGCTCGAAAAATCAGGCTCGACAAACTTGTGGGTGCACTATTACACCATAATGTTTTAGTCCTCTTATTAGGATCAATGAGACAAATCGATGTCCTCTTGTCTCTCAGTCACAGCAAATATGACGTCTTTTCCATAACATAAGGATGCCACTATCATCTTATCACATGTTAATGAAACATACATGTCAGTGCTTCTCGTCATTCAAACTTCTTATTTTAGTCATTAGTGGTAATTCATGTCATTAATTTCAGCAAACTCAAATTTTCATTCAAAGCTGGCTAGCTGTTGTCGTAATAAAAAATGTTAGAGGAAAAACCATGATGCTAACAAATTGATAGAGAAATTATTAATAATTTAACATAAAATTTAAAGGAATGATTGTAGTTGGAATCGTAAAGTAAATTAATTGGAACCGTCAAATGTAGTTTGATTCAATTTTGAGAATGTGTTCCTATGATTGGTGTTTAAACCTCCATTCTCTCTCTTTTAAGTTACTTAATTTGAACTTTTTATGCTTCATGGATATCAGTGTTGGTATGAGCTCATAAAGGAGTAGCAGGTGATCTGACAAGCATGTGAAGTGGTAGACATGCTAGAAAGCCCCTTATAATTAGGCTAATGAGAGCCCTCCGATACATAAGTTAGTAAAGGAAGGAGAAAGAGAGAGAGAGAAAAGCACGAGTCTTGAGAGTAGAAAGAGTAACATGTGAACTCTTAGCTTCTGATCTTTGTATCTTTGACTCCATGACCTATTTATAAGACATGGAGCATACTTGCTAGGGACATGTGCCAGTTTAGGATTAGTTCATACATGATTGGTGTAGCACATGCATGTGTGGTACGAGACAGGACAAGGTTAGCTCACTAGTTAGTAAGCCTTAGGAAAGGCAACTATTACAATTAAAGTGAGTGCAATTGTCACATCTAAGGTGGTGAAGTACATAAGCGATATGATAAATGTTAGAAGACATTTAATGAGGAGAGAGAGAGAGAGAGAGAGAGAAAGAGAGCAAGGGAGACACCAAAGGTTTTGAATCGTGCCCCAAGCACATGGTTTGTGCTCAAGGATGTCAAGGTTGGCATTATACCATAAGCTTGGATCAAGGCGACCTAAGGATTGAAGAGTTGGGCTCATAAAAGGTGCTAGATGAAGTCTCTAAGGGATGTGAGGAAGTCGAGGTGGAAAGGTACTTGGGGTAAGCCTAAGCAAACTGACCCATAAGTAGATTGAACAGGAAAATCCATTAAGTAAGGTCCAAGGTGTGCATAAGGGACCCAAGTAAGCTATTTGACTTAGCCTAGAGAAAGCTCTTGGAGGAGGAGGGGAGGGCGGGTGGTCAAGCAAGTTGAATTGCTAAAGGGAGCTAAGCTTGTTGGTCTAAAGTTGTGCTTAAGAGTACCTAAATAGGTAGAGACACTTGGACCTAAGCCTTGAAAGCCTAGGCCTAAAATGGCCTATTGTAGAATTTGTAATTTGATTCAATCTAAATCTAGATGCTAGGATCAATACAAGTGCATGAACGAGAAATGCAATAGTTAGCATTTATAGAATGAATTCTATTACTGCATTAGTATATCAATAAGGTATTTATACATCAACAACAGCAACTAACTTAACTAATTGACTCTATGTACATGTATCCTATTAATAATAGAATTAGTTCACTAATAAATACAAGCATACTATCGTAATAGCCCCCACTCAAGTTGGTGCCTCTTGAAGGCCTAACTTGTAAATCAAATTGTGAGGCAAAGGCTTTGTGAGCAAATCGACAAGTTGATCACCAGTAGAAACATGTACTATACGAAGCAAACCAAAACGCACATGATCCCAAACAAAATGTATATTGATGTTTATATGCTTAATTTGCCCTTATAAGCAAGGATTATTAGCATCAACATATCGAACTTGTTGTCACAAAAGAGAGTGATGGGCATCGAAAGAGAAAAACTAAGCTCTCTTAGAATATATGAAACCCACAATACTTCTTTTACAATGGATGTAACACTCCGATATTCAACTTCTAAAGTTGTGGTAACAATAGTGGCATGTTTCTTGGTTTTCCAAGAAATAAGACTGCCACCAAGCATCAAACAAAAGCCAAAAACCGACTTTCAATCAAAATGACAACTTCCCCAATCAAAGTCAAAAAATGCCTGAAGTTGCAGACCAATACTAACAGAGAAAAACAGACCAAGAGCTAGTGTTCCATTAAGATAACAAAGCAGTTGATAAACAGCATGCAAATGAGTAGATCTTGGGCGAGACAAAAATTGATTAAGCCTATGTACAGCGAAATTGATGTCTGGCTACATAATAGTAAGTTAAAGAAGTCTTCTAACAAGCCTATGATAATGAGTTAGATCAGATAACAACTCCCCTATTTAATCATCTAGATGTAACCCAGTAGCCATAGGAAACAACATAGGCATACAAGCTATAAGACTAATATCAACAAGCAAATCAACAAGAAACTTTTTCTAACTCAAGAGTGTTCCTGCATTAGTCCTACAAAGTTCTACACCAAGAAAGAACCTTGCAAAACCAAGATCCTTGATTGTAAATATATCATGTAGTTGTTGTTTGATGGTAGAAATAAAAGAATTATTGGAACCTGTGATAAGCATATCATCTACATATAGGAGAATAACTACAAAACCATGTAAATTAGAAAAGGTCAATAAGGAATGCTTATGCATCGATTGAACAAAAACTTCCCGAACAAGAAAATTGGATATTTCTAAATTATACTGCCTAAAAGCTTGCTTAAGCCCATATAACGATCACTTGAGCTTGCAAACTTGATTTGGCAATGCTTTAGAATATCCCTCTAAAGGTACATAAGCATTATTACATCAACTTGAAATATAAGCCAATCATAAGAAGTATAAATATCAAGAAGAATCCAAATGATACTAATCTTAACTATTGGAGAAAAAGTATCATAAATATCAATTGCCTGAATTTGAGTATATCCCTTAGTTCTAAGTCGAGCTTTATATCTTTTAGCATTACCATCTGGCCTATACTTCACTTTAAACATCCATTTACACCCTATGGCTTTCTTCCCTTTTGGCAAGAAAGTTAAATCCCAAGTATCATTAGCTTCTAAAGCATGAAGCTCATGGTGCATAACATCTACCCACTCTTGATGTTGAGTAGCTTGCATATAAGAATGACGTTCTTAGATAACTAACACATTTGCAAGTGAAGCTACATAATCATGGGGAAGGGCAGTAAAAGAGTGTGTATTAAGTAAGGGATAAAGTGTTTGTGAAGAAGAAGCATTAATAAGTGGCTGAGTATGGTAAGTAGAAGAACAAGTGGGATCGGTATAATGTATAGCTTGAAAATAATTTTGAAGCCAAGAAGGTGGATTCTTGCTTCGGGTAGATTTGCGCATAGGCTACTGTAGCTGTATACCAGGATAAGGAATTAACTATGTATCAGGACAAGGAATGGACTGTATCTCATCTAGAAGTTTAGAAGGAGGTAACAAACTAAATGTCTCAATAGGACCAACAACTAATGTATCAAGGAATGAATGATCAATAGATGACAGATCAGGAGAATAATGAGACTCAAAAGAAACATGTTGTTTTAGAGTTTGAAATGGAACAGGACTTGATTTTGTAAGTGAATCTAACATAGAAGGAGACTGTAGCTTATAAGGGAAAATTTCTTCATAAAAGATCACATCCCTAGATATAAGCATTCTCTTATTAACAAGATCAAACACTTTATACCCCTTTTACCTTGGCATATAACCAAGACAAACACACTAAATAGCTCGAGAATCAAACTTATCAAACGACTTAGGAATCTTTGCTATATAAGAAAGACATCACATGATTCTTAGATGTATGTAGGAAGGTGGAGAACCAAAAAGAAGCTCATAAGTAGTCTTCCAACCCAAATGTGCCATAGGCATCCTATTAATGAGATATGTGGTTATAAGTATACACTCTCCCCAAAATTCTTCAAGTAGATTTGCATATAATCTCAAAGCTCAAGAAGTGTCTAAAAGGTGTCTTTCTCGAACATGTACTTGTTTTGAGTGCCTATTTATTTTCTATGGGTATCTATGGATTTTCTCTAACTCTACCATTTTGTTAAGGTGTATATGGTATGGTTTTCTGGTAGACAATTCTTAGTTTGTGAAAAAGCATTTAGCATGTACTAGACATGAATTCGCTTCATTATCAATCCTTACAAATTTAGGAAAGATAGAAAAATGATTGTGGATATGATGGAAAAATTGCTCTAGTGTAACATAAGCTTATGACTTATGGCTTAACAGATATGTTGAAGTAAGTCTAAAAAAACCATTGACAATGGTTAAGACAAATCTAGCTCCTAATATAAAAAGGAATCCCATATGGACCCCATATATCAACATGTAATAAGAGGAAAGCTTTCGTGAATGAATAAAACTGTAAGGAAAACTCAATCAATGAAATTTAGCTTCAAGGCAAGTGTGACAAATGAAATCCTTAAGCAATGCAATATTGTTACACAAACATGAATGCTGTAAAACATTAACAGAAGGATGTCCCAACCTAGCACAAATAACATGTATGGATTGTTTAGTAAGAGTAGAAGAAGTATCACACACAATAACCTTATGCTAATCATGTACATCACTACTTTATTATATATTTTTTTTCTATTGAAGCATATACAATCTAGACATCAACTATGCTACAGCTATAGTCCAATTAGTTTTCTAGTCTTGAAAAGAACATATAGAAGAATAAATTACCGTGACTAGATGGTGTTGGCTCAAAGGTTTAGGTATAGATAGTAGGTTATAAGTGAAATGAGGAGCAAAAAGAACATTATTGACAATAAGTGAAGGTTTTAATTGAATTGTACCAACAAGGGTAACTAAAAAAGTTCTATTATCTGGTAGTTTAACTATGATTAGATGTTATAAATGGTGAATATCATGTAGCTAGAAATAAAAGGGAGTAATATGATTTGTAGCCTTAGTGTCCATTATCTAAAATTCCTCATTTTTACTAGTATTAAAACAAGTAGATTAATGATTAGCAACACCTACAAATTACACCATATTCATAGCTGTTTTCTCATTAGAGTTCATCATCTTACAAACTTCTTCACACATAATCTGAAGCAACTGCTTATCAACAATAAAACTCTACAACTACTGCATATCTACACACAATTCACTAGAAGACAAATCTAAAGGGGTTAAAAGCAAATCAAATTCATCAGGAGAAATGTATACTGCATTAGCCTTCCTTCCTTTAGAAATTATTTTCCCCTTATACCAATTGGGATATCCGATAAGTTGGAAACAATTCTCAACTTAATGTGTGATGCCCCCCCTGCTTGCAGTAATTAGACAACAATTTCGCCTTTTCCTTTTTCTTATCAGCAAGACTCATAGAATATATATCCCTGCTCTATTTTCTATTCAAGGTAAATGCCGAAGCTTCCACATTTGATCCCAATATGCTAACTACTTGCCTTTTCTTTTCAATCTATTGTACAGGATAAAAAGCATGACTAACAAAAGACAATAGATCCATTTATAGTACCTAATTTTGTATCCCTTCATAAATGTCACTCAGTCACATTAGAAATTGCATCAATTTCTACTAAGACTCAAACTCAGCTATGTATTCCTTAAGAGTACAAGTATAGTTATCAAGAACACCACAACGAATAGATCAGATTTGCATTTAATTGACACAATTCATCCCAATACCTTTTCAGCTTATTATAATATGAAGTTACACTCTGATTTCCTTGTTTTAAATTGCTATTTTAATGTTGTAGTTAATAAACCAATGGAGCGCTAGAAGTTCCATATTGATCGGTGCTTTCCTTCCACGAATCAAATGCAAACTGAGCACACATGAAACTTTGTGCAATCTCAGGGATTGTAGAATTAAGGATCCAATATCTTATTATTAGGAGATTCATCATTAGGTTTAGTAATCAATCCTTCTATGAACCTTAACTTTAACTTGGCACCAAAGCCCATCTTAACCGATCTACTCCAAGACAAATAATTATTGCCATTGAAAATCAAAGCTCTTATCAACCTAGATGGATTATCATATTCGAAAATATAATATAGATCCATAATGAAAATATTAGAAGAACTACGCGATGTAAGATTTGTAAGAGTACTCATAGTATTGAAGATGAATTCAATTCAAATGGATTACCCAGATCATATGCTCTAATACCATGTAGAATTTGTGATTTGATTCAATCTAAATCTGGATGCTAAGATGAAAATGAGTGCATGAATGAGAAATGCAATAGTCGGCTTTGATAGAATGAATTTTGTTACTGCATTAGTATATCAGTAAGGTATTTATACATCAATAACAGCAACTAACTTAACCAATTGACTCTATGTATAGGTGTCCTATTAATAACAGAATTAGTTCACTAATAAATACAAATGCACTATCCTAATACCTATCAATAGATGGTATTGCCAATCTCTCCTTATATCATCTTGACTCCGAAATCAATAAAATCAATTTCTTTGCTGGAAAAATAAAAAGGTAAAAGAAAATCTGAGATCTTTTTATCAAGGTAGCTCAATGATTTAATTTCTGGAATTCAATAAATTCCAAAATGATTATACAATAAGTAAACGGTCACACACTCACATATGACTGAGTACCTACCTTATGCGTGTCATATTGCATATTACTTAATTTCTGTATTTGAAAATGAAATATCCTTTCCCGTATCGTTTAACTAATATTGTATTCTTTTCTTGCATTTATAGAAGAATTAATTGCCAAGAACTTAAATGTCTTTTGTCTAATTTCAAAATTTGATCCTACTTTCTTAATAGGAAGTAGTAATTCTGACGCTGGGATATAATTACATAGGAGTTCACGGAGAAATCAACGTTTGGAATCCACAAGTTGATTTGCCAAATGACTTCAGTACTGCACAAATGTGGGCTGTTGCCAGACCTGGAAGCAGATATGAAAGTGTTGAATCTGGTTGGAGGGTTAGTCCCTAAATAATAATTTAAATTATTTGTTTTATTTCGATAATTACAATTGAAAGAAGGTATATATATATACTTTTTACGTTTTTAAGTGCTGTAAATAGAAAAAATAAATAAATAATTTATTTATAACATGTGGTGCATAAAGGATATTATTGATTTTTTGATACATCTTTGTTAGCTTCTGTTATAACATCCTGTAATTCAATAAGTAGCATGTGCCAATCATATTTCGATGTATGACAACATTGATATTAATATTACACCATCAATGTTTGAATCCAATGGGTGGTTATACACTAGGTATGAAAACATGTATTATTTCTTTTTAGAATTGAAATTATGAAGAAGTTATCACATAATCATCCTGAATGATAACTTTCTTTCTTTCAAAGGGTGAAAAAGTTGGTTAAGTAAATTTAAATATCGTTTCTCTTTGTATAAAAAGTGAAAATGAATTTCATTTTCTTATGTTGAAAGTAGCTTTTTTTTTTCCTCAATTGGAAAATTTAACTTTTGTCCTAAGTTATATAGAGTTAAGAACACACCAATTTCGGATTAATATTTAAAAGTTAGAAATATTATAAAATAAAAGCGGGGGAAACAAGAAAAGAAAGGCAATGGAATATCATATATTAGCACATATGCTGTCATCTGCTAGGGTATTCTAAAAGCTCTAGTATTTTTAAGAATTGGGCCTTGAGAAAGGCTGACATATTTTGTATATAAACACCATATCAATCATCAATTTAAAAATTCAAAAAATAAAAAATAAAAAAGAAGAAGAAGAATAAGAAGAAAAGATTATCCCCAATTTATTTAGTGTTTTCTGCATTCAAGATACCCGATTGGCTTGCTGTATTCATCAACTAATAACATTGCATTTAGAGTAACACATCATTTCGTCACCGATTAATTTCAATACAACATCATCATCATTTGACTACAATGTTTAACTTTCGGATCATAGCTGCTCATTAATTTCCGTACAACCAAAAAAAAAGCACAAAAATAAATATATTATTATTTTGATCTAAAAATACACTGCGCTCGATGATCTCATAAACTCCCTTATGCATGATTAACATCAATAAAGCATCTAAAATAAAACACCTACAATAAGGCAAAGGTATTTTTAGTTTTAAGAAAATTGGATGCGCTATCAAGTCAAGCTGACCAAAGAGTCATCAATGTATTAATGGTGTTAGGAAACTCGAAAAAGCTTTTTTACGTGACACCTATTATATTAAATAGGATGTGTATAATTTTTAAAGTAATGGATAACATACGATTTTGATGAGCCATTCATTAAGGTGAATGACAATTCCATTCTTCCCTTATTCCTTACTTTTCCCCTATTACTTTGTTCACTTTAAAGAATAGCAATTACCAATGATTCTTAATTATTTCAAAAGTGTGAATTGGAAGTGCATGTTTAGACTAATGAATTGAGATTCAATGAAAAAGGGCCACCACTACCCTTCCTCTTCTCAACAGAGCTCTACCACTACCACATCCATTATTACCAACCAACATAGCTCCATTACAGCACTCATTACCATCGACCAGCCCACCACCACACCATCTACCACTAGAGCACCACTACTGCTTGCTCTCTCTCTATCCGATTCATAGCATCGTAGTACCTATTACAAATTCCTCTAAATCAGCTAAAACTTGTGCCTAATGAGTAAACAACAACGAGACCTAAAACAAGAAAACCTAAAGATCCTTCCATTAAAGGTCTCTATAAAACACCTCTCTCTCTCTATCTATGTATTTTTGTGTTTGACTTAATGTTAGTGGTTATATAGTTGTGAATGCTCAATAGTGTATAGATGAATGGTATTGTTGGTGGTGGCAACTAGGTGAGTGGGTTTAGCCCAGTAGAGTTAGAGGTGGTAGGTACTAGGTAGCAACAATATTGCAAATAAAAATAAGGATATTTTGGTCAATTTAAATCCATTACATGTCTATTCTCATATGTTTTCTTTTTTCTTTTTTCTTTTTTTTTTCCTAAGTAAACAATGGAATGGTCATTATGGGTTTATCACATTTCTTATGAATGACAATTCCATTACAAGTCTATTAATTATGATGAAGTAAACGTACCATAATAGTAATGGCAAGAATCAAAATGGAGTAAGTTTATGCACAAAAACTTGTGCATGTTTGAATTCCTTCTCAATTTTTAGTGAATTAGTCGTAACACATAATGAATGCTTAACTTAGAAGTTATATTACATAAACAATTTTTGCGTTTGTTCTAATAAAGAGTAAAAACTTTCTATACTACTATATTTGCAATGAAAGAAAGAATTAGGAAGGAAGGGAAAGAACAAGAAAAGTGAGAATTTCAAGAAATTTTCCCATGTTTAAAAATGAGAGGGAATGAATTTATGAGAGAAAGTTTTCTCTAGGATCCACACTTTTTTTCCCCTTCAAATTGAATTGATTTAAGAGGCAAAGTTATTGAAATTCCTATTATTGCTTTTCTAAGACAAAATACTAATTATATAATCTAAAGTATTTTCAAATCTTATCTTGAAAAACATTTCTAACTCATTGATTCCATCCTCTTTTCATCAATCCAACCAAAAAGATAGCTAATCCATTCCTTCTATTTTCTTTCCTCTCTAATTATTTCCTTGTATTTTCCTTTCCATCTAATTCCTCCCTTCTTCCTAGACATATTAAAATTATAGGGATTTTATATTCGAGGCATCTACAGGCTAATTTACATGAGAACTCTCTTCGTTTTATATGCATCCATATTCTCTTGCTATGGTCCATAAGATATTCAAAATAACCATTTCTTCAATAGAGATCTGGTGTTAAATGAGTCTCATTCTCCATTATATGGTATTTGGGTCAATCAAATCTTTCACCGATTTAGGAACGTATGTTATGCAGTCTCCATTAAAAAAATGGTTTCATAGTAGGAAAACTTTAAGACCCATTAAATGTCCATTAGATATATGAGAATTAATAAGATAAGACAAAATATTAGCCATAATAAGAAAGAGAAAAGTAGACATGGATCTCCTTGATGAATACTTCTCAATGAAGGCACACTTCCTATTCATTTACAATTTAACACAATATTCAACAAAACCCATCTTTTGGAGAATTCTACCTAAGAAAGTCCTGTTGACTCGATTATGCTTTTTCATGTCAAGCTTTAACACATACTTCTCACTTCTTACTCTTTTATTAAAATTTAAATGATGGAAAAGTTTGTAAGCACTGACTATATTATTTTGGATGAGTTTTCCCTAAATAAAACATTTTGAATTTCAAAAATAACTAAATTTAAAAAAGGTCTATAATCTCATGGCTAGGATTTCTTAAATGACTTTATTATGAGAAATTGCATAAACATATAAGTAGAAACAATCTAATCAAGTGAGCTTCTTAGATTTTCGGAATTAAAACCAGAATTTGTTGTATTTAAGCTCAAAAGAAAATAACATGAAATGAAGAATTAGAGATGATTTTTGAGCAAGAAGGTCGTCTGCATCAATATATAGAAAAGAAAATGTATGAGGCAACCCCATTACTAGAGACATTAATGGTAAGTTCAAAAATAAAGGATGAATAAGTAAAGGTATATATGCTATTCTTGTTGTTTAGCTTTTACAACTTTCCAGCATATAGATTAGTTAAGTCACCATACATTTAGTAGAATGACTCACCTTTAACTTACACTTGAAACCTAACAATGATTGCACGGTTTTATAAAATCAAATTAAAGCAAGTGAAAACCTACAAGCGCACCAAGTCATGTAAGTAATACAGTCAGTGAGCCAAAGTCGTATTCCATAGAGAGCTAAGTATACTAATTACTAAATTACTTAAGTTTTTCCTTAAGCTAAGCAATTGAAATTTAACTTTAAAGGATGTAAGAACTAATAAACTAATTAAAACCAAATGTCCTAACTACACTTTTAAGGGTCTCGAGGTTAAGAAAATGTGAAAATCAAATTAGGTTTGCAAATCTATTGCATTTGAATTAAACTAATGCCCTAAATCGATATTTAAAATTGACTAAGTAAGATTTAACCAACTCATAAGAACTTACCCACCTTCTGATGTAGTTGAGTTCTAATTATAGTATAAACTACCTTACAAAGGCGATTATCAAGTAAGTAGTAACTCGTTCACACCAAAATTACTTTCTTGTTGGAGATATGGACGAGCACGTCCTCATGACCCAAACTATATTTCTAACCACACTAGATGTATGAGTTCATGACTTTCATCGCAATCCGTATATCACTATGATTTCCAAAATTCAAGATATGTCTATTACAAGTTATCAAGCCCCCTCCTAAGCATCTTTAACTCTACCAATTTAAGAAGTGATGGTCAAGTGCAAATCAAATAGACAATAGGCATGATAGATAAATCACCAACTACTCAAATCCAACATCAAAACAAGTCAATCAAGCAATAATTCATCAAATCTATTATTGCAAAACCCAACACATACTAAACACAAAATCAATACAATATCTGAATTAATTAAGATATAATGTAATGTAAATAACAAGGGAATAGAAAATCCCTTGAACGAACTCTATGGATATCTTCAATTCTACCTTCCAATATGTGTGCTGGAACATTGAGTTTTAGTGCTCTAATGATAAAGAAAACATACTGAAAATAAAACAAGCAAGTTTCTGTTCAATCCCTAAGCTCTTGTAGAAACTAAGCTCAAGCTACTGTATATTACTCTCCATATTCGACTCCGTTGCTCTCAAAAATGAAAAGGACAAAACCCCCTGCCCTGGGCTTAACGTGGATGTATTCCAATACAAATATGAAGCCCCCGCTTATTTTTGTCAAATAATTGGTAGTGGTTGCTTTCCCTTTTCCCTTTGGTATACCGTGTGCTTGTCCTAAGTTCACCTTCTTGGTTGAAAATGGAGCAATGCAAATAAATTTGAACCCTCAACATGTGCATTCCACGTGTGGGCTTCACTCTTTGGAGTTGGGCTGCCACTTTTCAAAATATAGCACACTCAATACAATATTTCTTCCAAACGTGATGATATCACTCACCCGCTTTCATCCTTGATTAGTTCTAGGCCCCAAGTTAGTACTAGACGGTGTTGGATAAATAGAATGACAGTGGACCAACGTCCGCTATTTTGTCCACATTAAAGCCCACACGTGGCACTCTTATTCAAATCTCACATGTTAGCTTGGTTGCAGGTTGACACTTCAATGGACACATGGTGCTTGGAACTGAAGTGCAGCTCTTGGCTGCTGCTGAAAATTGCGGCTCACGGGTAAAAGGAAATGCTCATTCATTTTCCTTTTCTCGTTCTAGCATGGTGCAGCAAGTAGAGCGCTCCATTCTGCCATGTGTGCGTGCTAATCTGCCGGAGTTTCGCTGGAGATGCTCGAAATTGTGGTCATCACAGGTTGCTGCTCCTTGGAGCTGCTGGTCAGTTCAGCTTTCATCTGCTCGGCATGGTGTAGCTGGACTGTACTCGGCCATGGTGACATCTAGCTCCTGCTTGGATGAGTTGCTCAGACAAATGCTCGATTCATCTACTGGTTGCTCAGCTATACTGCGTGGAGTGTCACAACTGCTGTCAACGAGTGAAGCTTGGTTCTCTGCTGCAGATCGGTGGAGCTCTATAGTCCCTCGGCCTGCAGTTTGGAGCACCAGTTCTGCAATTTGGAGCACCATTTGGGCACTCAACTTTGCTGGGGCTGCTCGGTCATCAAGACAAGCTTAGGTGCTCTATTCATCCATGTTGCTGTCCACGGTGATCACGTGATGGGCTGCTCTTGGCTTTTTGATTCACATGAATTGCCAATTTTGTTTCTTCACTCAATTAACATAAAGTGACTTCTCCTGGCATGTGTAGAGCTGTTTGGTCTCAGCTTGGTCTGCTTTTGGACAGTTCAAGGAGCATAACATGCTGCTATGGCACGGGGCTTGAACTTCTTGTTCTGCTGGCTGCTACTCAGTTCTTGGTTCTCAACTCTGAAAAATTGCAGCCACGCTTAACAGATCAGTTATGTAGAGCACCAGTAAGCATGCTATTCTGTCATTGATGTTTCCATCCAAAACAGAACTTGCAATTAGTGTTCACTTGCTTCTCTATATGCTGCTATCACTTGCATGTATTAGCTTATGCTGTGTCAATATTGGTCTATTTTGCTGTTCATGGGAGGCTGCTTTTTGGTCACATAAAACTCAGGTTTGGAGTTGTGATGTGCTGTGGCTGCTGCTGATAAAAGTGTACGGAGTTTCTGTCCAACTGCTTTGTTCTTGGCTTGGTGTGATTTAGCTGCTGAGAATTGAAGTCCAAATCTTCCGAAGAAGAAGTTTTTGGCATTGTAGCTAGAGTTACCCAAGTGTGCTGCTTTGTTGTCTTCCAAACAAACTGAAATATTTGCAGCTCTGTTCAGTCTTCTTAGTTCCATGCTCTTCCATGAATTGAACCTGGAAGCATAATTATAGGCGCCACTTTTGTTTCATAAGGAGGAAAGGAGTCCATTTCATCTCACAAGCTAAGCAAATGTGATCTCTTTTCCTGAAGCTCAAGTTCAATTCGCTGCTGCAGATAGATCAAGTGAGCTGTTGCTTGTTCATTCATGTTCTTGAGCTGCTGTCCGGATATCTTGGTACGTCTTGTAGTTGCAGATCTATGTTTGTACGGTCGCTTAGATTTATTAAATGACTGTCCAGAAAATCAAGTAGAACTCTCGGCTTGTTCTTGATTGCTTAACTACTAGCTATTGGTGTCTGCTGGGGTGTAACATGCTTCATATCCGTTTGGTTCTGTCCCGTGGGGCTCTTGGTCACAGCTCTCTGCTGCCATGTGCAATGATGGTCACTTCGGTTCCTCACTCAACTCGGCAGCTTCACAAGTGAAAATGGAATTTGGGCTGCGATCTGCTCTTGCTCATAATGGCTTATCTTTTAATGAACTCAAGTGATTCGCTATTATTATTATTTTTTTTTTCCCAGTCTTAGGTATTCGATGGAGCTTCCAGCCAGAATTGTTGTCGTCTGCTGCAATGAACATGAAACGCATTGGTGTGAACTTGTAATGCAAAACTCATGCATAGCTATGATCTATAACTAAGGTGAAACACTTGTGAGCACATATAAGCTATTTTGGGCTCCATTTTGATCCTTCTCAACTATTTATTGCACAATTGATCCAAGAACACGTATTCTGTTAATTCTAAGTCATAATTCTAAGTCAAAATTCACTACGAAAGTGCTAATCCTTGCATAATCGTATGCTATAAGTATGGATAAATGTTCAATTTCGCATATTCACCATAGAACAGCCCAGAGAAACCTCCAAGGTATTGAAGTTTTGCAGTCACTTCTAATGAAAACGGCATTTCTCCTTCAGTTCGTGGCATAGACAAGAAGGCACCATGTAGACCACAACTTGAAGTTACAAAGAAGCTAGACAATGTTGCTGATCAAGTGATTAACCAGACAACTTTTGTACATGTGACTCTGTTTCTGATAGCTAACAGATAATCAGATACCCAAATATTCATCATACATTGTTATTGACTCCCAGATGGGTAGTAAAGAAGGACGAAAGCAGATTGAAGGCAAAGAAAAGAGAAATTCGAACTGGGCGTTATCTTTGCAAACAGCTTCACAGGAACAAAATTTCATGTTATCCTTAAGGAAACCTGTTCAACTTACACCAACAAATGCATGAAATCAAGATACTTTTCCCCTTACACCGGTGTAATATGTTGTATTACAATAAAAATATATAGCCAGCAACATTTTGCAACCCGCGAGAAATATATCTACAAATACGGCAAATAACTGGACTAAAATTACATTTTAAGTTATGGCAAATAGAAACACAAGTTCCTCATACTGTGTCATAGTTTCTCCGCCCTTCTTGTATGGATTTGAATATGCGAGCTGCAGACTCAGTTGCAGATCTAGCATTGTGCGGCACAACTCTAATAACCCTTGTTGGCTGATCAGAGCTATTAGGCTGAGAACAATCTTGGGCAACAGCTGGTGCTGCAGGGAGAAGTTGTAACGCATGTCTTCCATCCGCAGAGCAAACAGTGCCCAATTCAGCTGGTTTTTCGCTAGGACTACTTGCTGTGCTACCTTGAAGCTCCCTCTCTTTAGATGGTTTAAACAGGACTGGTGCAAGAGCTTCACTCTTGCCGTTAGGCACATTACATGAGCTTTGATTTCTCATTTTAATGGTTAGGCAATAAGAACCACTCATTTGCTCAGCAGCTGAACCTGAGCCAGAAAGGTTCATGACTGGCATGTCAGAAGTTGGGTAATAGCTATGACCTGCAGGGGGAACCCCGGGAACAAATCCCATGCCTTGAGGGTAAGTTGTGGGAACTCCATAGGAGGGATTCATGCAGTTTGCCATAATCGGGAGAGCACCATAAGGTCCAAATCCTCCACAAACCGCCCCCGTGGATTCAGGAGCAGGATAGGGCTTATATACAAGTCCTTCAGAAGGAGACATCATTGGTACCAACCACTGATGGTTAATTAGATGATGGAAGCCCCAAGAACTTATTCCGGAATCAGATGCCACAGGCACAGATGGTGTCTTTCCCATGTACAAGTTATACTTGGAAGGATGGCTACCATTATTTATAGAAGAAACCACTGGCTTCCCAACTGCATTTTCTGTGGAAAACTCCATTTGATTTGGATTTTGGCGCATGTCTTGGTGCTTAGGTTGCACAGATTTAACATCACGTTCCTCAGTGGTTTTCTTTGAAGGAGATGGTTTTGGTGAAGGCTTATCCAAAAGAGGAGCATCTTCTAGAAGAAGATGGGGTGATTTGGCTATTAACTTTTGAACCTGCAGGAGTTCAACAGACAAATTTGAATCCTTGATAAGCGAAATAGATAGTTAGAACATGAAAATTATGAACACAATAGTACAGCCCTTACCTTTATCAATCTATGTAAATCGAACACTTGGACAGCAAAAACTCTCTGTTGACTGTGAAGAATCATGGGAGGTTTGAATCAAGAACAGAAAGGCACAAAGAATATCAAACTTTCACAAAAAGACCAGGCATAATACTAGATCCAAAGCAACACGATCATAGATTAATGCTAATCTCCCTCGGATAGATTTAGTTGCATACTTGAAACAGCAAAAGTGAAATCCCTTTAGGCATGACTACATCCAAAAAATTATTAATCTTTTATATTTGACAAAGGGTATATCCCAAGTGTATTCAGTCCCTTACTATACAGGGAACTTTCTACAATTCCACGGGAAGTTTTTCTATCAACTATTGCAAGGTTCATACTTTTGCAGATGAAAGAACAACAAAAAATTTAGAGTTGCTGCATATCATAATATTTAATACATTCCAGGAAAAGAAGCTCCAACCCCACCAAAAGATGTCAAATACCGATACATTTCACAAGAGAGTTTAGACCATTTACCTGTTTTCTTTCTGAGAGCACTAATAGCAAGGCTAACATACTTTTAAAAGATATTGATACAGGCTAATGAAAGAAACCACTACATTCTTCCTACTTTTACGAGAACAAGAATAGGATAACCCTTTGTTGTCTTTTTCCAGGAGTGAGAGTTGCAAGGCCAGCACACTTACAAGAAATACATGCACAGGCAAAATAAAGAAAATAACATAGAGCAATGCTATGCTCATTACAATGAATATCTGATCTCATAGGAGAATGATGATTATTCACAAAGTAACCATGATGGTAACATAATATTAGACTTTCCACCACCACCAGTAAAGGGACTATGGCCTCCATTTTTACCATTCTGGATAAGACCCTGAATAGCTCTGGCACTACCTGCCACCCCATTTTGCTAGGCCCCAAATGTAGTATGTCACAATAGTCGCAGGGAAATGAAAGGCACCATGGAGAAGACAGCATTATGTCCATGGAACAAAGGAAAAGCACAAAGAATGAGATCATCTACTGTCCCATGGCACTTTGCACAATTACGCCAATTACAATGGTTCATTTCCCTGCTATCAGACGATTCACCATCAAATGTTATTGAGGACCTTGGAGAGAGAAAGAAGAGAGGGAAAAGAGCTAATACCCAAACTAACTTACCACTCTCCATTTGGGCCAGAGCTATGACTAAACCACTACTTCAAAATTAATTAGCATTGTAAATGGAGAAGTAGCTTGAAGGAAACTTAAATTGAAAATAACACCAGGGTTTGCAAACAAACGACTAATATGCAGCAAATCAGTAGAAACCACTTTACAGGATTTCTCTTATTTGATTGATCTTCAGCAGCAAAATGACAATTAGCAATTTCTGTCTATTAGATCAGCTGTATTTTCCTAGAAAACAAGTAGCAATTGCTGTTTATTTGATCAGCTGTATTTCCCTAGACAAGGACATGCCTATTAATAATACGAAGATCATTATAGGGAATGAAAATGGAAGGCAAGAGAGATTAGGACGAGATCAGATCACACTATTACACATATGACATGATATAAAAGAAAACATGTAATAAAGTAAGATGGTGCATATTCAAAAGCTTTAGAGTATAAGGATATGTGATCTAAACCATTGGATAGATATTTCTCTTTATTCTTTTCAATTATTATTCCTCTTCATTTTTGTTGGGTGATACTATGGGTTCCCAGACCTTTTGCAGAAAGGTGATCAAATTTATATAGAAGAAAAATTCTAACATCCTTTTTTTATTTCTTTTCCCCTTTTGGTTCTGTAATCTATAGTGATATATCAAAATTACCATTCAAAAGAAAACATATGCAGAAACATTAACAATTTTAAGTTTCTACCAAAAAACTGAATACTTACTTGGCAATTGCTCTCCTAGCTTTCCAGAAACGCTTCTGACCTATTATACCTACAACATCATCAGGGGTGATATCCATAACTGATACTGGATCTATGATGGAGGCCTCAGAGACATCATCACCCCTTTCAGCAACAGCTGTCTGCAATGATCCCCATGCCTTGTCCCTTATGTTTTCACAATCACTAGCAAGCTCAGCTGAAAATTTAGGAACCTCTCCTGAGCAAGGATCATTTGTTGGCCTTGAAGCTTCCTGCTCATTATCCCCTTTTGATTTGTCAATCCCATTGTTCCTTGTGAAAGATTCATTTTCAGATTGAGCTCTATGATCTTGCTGTGAACATGTGTCTCTGTCATGCAATCTGCTGAGGTCCAGGGCAGGAGGTTCTTGGGCATGCATATCGTGAGATATGTACGTTATGTTCAACATTTTATTGAAACTTCCTGGGGTTGATAGATTGTCTGGGTTTTCCATTGAGGACCTCTTACCCAGTAAGCTCTCTTTAGGATCTTCAATGCCTTGACTCCTCATTTCATGCCTCTGATCGGGACCCAAGAAGCCAAACTGTTTTAACTCTGTATTGGTCTTTGTTGGAGACATATACTTTGGATGGAATCGCCTGAAGTTCTCATTATGTTTACTGGTCTGACCTTTTCCATAACCAGTACCTGACCGAACAAACACAGGAACAACAAAGTCATCTTCCTTTCCTGTATTACTTCTTTGCTCCACCTGTGTTGTCTGATAACTCATACTTGCCCCAGCAGATAAATGACCATCAAAATTCCCTGTAGCAGGAGTGGGCATTGAAGGTGGCATACAGAGTGGGTAATAAACATTCCTTTCAGAACTCCTATCCTGCTGTCAGAAAACATCAAAACCTCAACATACAGAGATAATCTACCTGATGCATGCCATGCACTCCGCAAAAGGAGCAGTAAAATAAAGCTATCATCACAATTAGTTGAATCCAGATCAAACATCAAAAGTTGCCTTGCCAGGAAGACAATTTGTCAATAATAATAAGTAATCCATATCATAAATATATCTTACTTTATCTTTATTCATGCTTTCTCCTGAGAACTGGGATGTTAAAGCCTCCTAAGGAAGTGAAAAAGGAATTAACTGATATGCATCCCTGGTGAATCTATCCACTACAAAAGATTGACTAATATTGAATTCGAACATAAAAGATAGAGGAAAACTCTTTGGACAGGTTGTAATTACTGAGCTTTCACTACTTGATTCTAACAAATGAACTAATCATGCGAAGCATTTAACAAGCTCAAAACATAGCTTCGCAAAAATCAGTCTCAGAAAACATTTATCTGATGACAAGCTATGAGAATCCTCATGGACATAGAAATCAAACCAAAATAAACTTCAGCAAACAGACACAGTTGGCCAGTTAATACCTTTTCTTGTCCTACCTGATTGGAAGATGATGAAGGAACCAAACTACCGTTAGAAGGATTATGAGGCAAAAATCCCGCATTGAACCGCTGAGAAGAAGGAACGCTGAATTGTTCATAAAGGGCCATCTTGTTCCTTGGAGGCGCCCTAGGCCCGCCTTTTCCAGTATCATTCACATGTAACCTAGGAAACATGGGTCTTATGGTTTTTTCTTCCTCTTTTCCTCCCCTCATCTTACAACAACTTCAACTCAATAGCCAATTACACAATTACAACAAAATTTATCTTCATACGGAAGCAAAATTCACCAAAACATCCCATACGAAAGGAAGTCGACACAACAACACCTAAATCAGAAAAATATATTCAATCAGTTATTTGCTCCCAAAAAAATAGAACAGTGATTATATGTAACTTAACAGAGCAACATATTAAAAAAAAAAAAAAACAATATCGAAGAGTAACCGGCTTACAAGCCACACCACACACAACTTAACTCAACACAAATCTTAGAACTTTCTATTTTTCTAACCAAATACAGAACCATTATGACTTAAACGTCAATCCCCAGATGCCCAAAGTTAAAGATTAAACATACCCAGAAGCCAAAATCATACCTTTTCTCCAAATTCAGCAATATCTCACAAGTTCCGATGCGAAACCATACATGTGTATTGCACTGGATCAAACTTTTGCTATGAATCGACAAGTAATGAAGCAATCGAAATTGTTCAAGAGACAAATAGGGTGAAATCTAACAAAACGGGTTGTGAGTAAGGTCAGAATTAGGGCTTTGTCAGAAAAATTAAAGGGGAAGGGGCGGGTTTTGTTGCGGGGGTGGGGTTGTGGAAGTGAGGGCAAAAAGTGCAAGAGACTGTGGTCCCAAATGGATAATAGAACTAGATAGAACGTGTTTCTCTTTTCGTATTTTGAAATTATTTATTTTGTGACGTGGCATGGTTTGCCTGTCTAGCATTGGTCATAAAAAATATTTGTGTTTATCTCATAGCATTTTGTGTCGCATCATTATTAGAGATTCTATTCTTTGAGTAAAGAGCACTGCTATACCACAAGCGCAAAATAGATTTTTTTTTTTTTTTTTTTTACTCGCCAACTTAATCACACAATTTACTCGAAGGGATTCGGACTTATATACTTCATTGAAAGATCTATACTCAAATATAAGCACTTGCTGTCATCTAGATTAATACAATATTTAAATAAATTGAAATATATATTGGACACAGTAAATAAATATAAATGTATATAGATTATGAATAAGATATAAATAAAAAATAATAATAAAATATAAAAAGTTATAATACATAGTATTATTAGATTCAAGTTGATGCACTTAATCTAACTCACCTAGTACTTTCATCAAACCAATTCAAATTATCTCTTTAACCCTTATTGAAAGTAATCTCCATTCAACTTAATTAATCTATCTGATCAAACTTAATTCTTATAAGAACGCATTGATTTTTTTGGATTAAAATATATTATTTCTATTATATTTTATAGGAAATTACATCAATTTACTAAAAAAATAAATGTAGATCAAATAAAAATAGAAAATAAACTATAAAAAATATTGATTTTTTGGGATTAAAATATATTATTTCTCTTATATTTCATAAGAAATTACACAAATTTGATAAAAATATAAATGCAAATCAAATAAAAATAAAAAATAAACTATAAAAAACTCTTAACTTTCTTAATGATACAAATAATTTTTATTATTTTATAAATAAATACAAATTATATTATAATAATTTTATTGATCTTAATTCGATTCTCATTAACTCTTTCGACCCGTAACCCTTTTTCATTCTTAGATCAACCTTCTAGTCCAAGTTCAACATCAATAATAATAAAAGTCACAAAGAAAAGTTAAATTAACATGGTTATATAGAGATATATGTGTAAACCCCGTAAATTTTAATACTACTTGGAGTTGACTTGGATGGTTCTAATATTTCCTAAAATCAACAAGCTAAATATTTAAAATTCGTCCAATAAAAATTAAACATGTAACCATAGAAAATTTGTAACAAACAAAGTCCTAAAACATAAGTAAAGCCTAGAAATTATGAAACTCCAAATCCTTAATATTTTAACACTCAAAATTTAAGAGTTGATTAAAATAAAATACCAACTAACTAAGTGAATAAATTCACATTTCTATGAACCCCTACTTGAAACCTTAAAATTGTAACCAAGTAAATAAACAAGTTAGTAGTATCTACTTAAGACAAATAAGAGGAATGAGTAAACAAATAAATAAATTAATGAATAACATGCCAAATGAACATTTGAATGAAGAAAAAAAAGAAAAGAAAATTCTAGTCAAGATGTGAACAACATGTTAGGTGTCCTAAATTTACACCCTTTTTTGCCTAGCCAAATCACCCTCAAAGCATGTTGCAACATATACCTTGTATCCTAGACTTCGCAGGCTAATTTCAAGGTGTCATATCCATCTTCACATCAGGACTTAGAGATAGCCTTTTCTCTAGAATTATGGACACTTACTTACAGTAGTGTGACCGAAGACTTCAACCTTCTTCTAAGCCACCAAGAACTAGCTGCAAATTCCATCCTTTAGCAGATTTTTTTGACCTATCATGTCACCAAAACTTTCAATTTGAAACCTCATAAGACAAGCCAAAGAAACCTAACCACTTTCCCCACTACTGGTTCCATTTCCCCCTTCCTTCTCACTTCATTTTCTTCACACTTTCACTTCATTTTTCTCTCAAAACAACAAGCCACAAAACAATCCTCCATCCCCCTACTTACGACTATACTGATTGTCTCTAAATAGAGCTTCCGAGATTTATAATTTATAAACTTATATTCTATCCCTAACTCGATTCGATAAGTAAGTGTACCTATGTTTTTAAGTACGAATGAGTATAGGATCATCTCCACTAAGAAAATGACTCAAACACTAGTACTTAATAATTTTTCCTATTATCTAACAATTTGATTTATCAAGTGATTAATTATTAAAACTCTAAATTGTTGACTAAACTATACTAATCTACAAATTAATGTTACTAACACAATGGTTACAAAACAATTACTAGCAACACATTTGACATGCAGACTTGTTTCACCACTTAACATGATCTTACCAAAATATTTTTTTTGTCCTAATACTTATTATCTACGGGAAATTACAATATGTAAGTATTCTTCTCAGAACTACTTACTTCTAATCCTAATTGTATCCATTGGAATCTCTTCCTAATTAATAGCTAACTTGGATCACATTAATGTTATGTTAATATATCGATTCCCTTAAGGATGTAGCAACTTTCCTAATAATATCTCCATTATCAAGGGTAAGTTGTTCCAATAAACTAGATTTATTCAATAGAATAGAGCTGTCTCTCAACATATTCTATTGAAATCCGTCCTAAGTCAATGTCGTGCACTACACTATACTTAGATTCATTAAATGCAATTCATCAGAATTAACATTTATCAAGAAACTACTATTTAATGCACTTAATCATACTAATTGATATAGCAAGTCCTAACGTACTACTCATACATAATGAAGAAACAAAACATATCAATAAAATACAAAAATAATAAAGAAATTAACATAAAACAAGTAAAAGAATACAACCCTCTTTTGAATTCCATTATAGAAATCTAATAAATACCTTAACAACGAATTCCTGTCATCTCTCTCAAGTAATTCTGAGAAAGGTATAAGATACAACACTTAGGAAAATGATACAGGATACAAACCGGTACAAGGATGGTTAAAAATGTCGATCTATGAAAGCAGGTGGTGTGTTGTTTAAAATGATATCTACTCTCCTAAAATTTGATATTTGTCCAAAGAATCATCCTCCTCCATAAGTTGCGGTAACTTTTTATATTCTCTTCGTCAAAATATTCAAATTTAGCCCTTCATGGTACCACTTGACGCTTCCCATATACTGGTTCACGTAAAAAGGTTAGAAAGAACAGTTGTACCCCTTCCTATCACGCTCGTGACTCGAAGCGTAATAGTCTTGAAAAAAATTATTCTTCACCAATCATGGCCATTATTGAGGTCGTGAGCTTCTCGTCGCATTATTAAATGTCATCACGCCTGTAACCATGACCGTAATCATCTTTCTACTATTCAATTACAGCCGTGATTAAGGGCATGACCAAGGTGGATTCTTCATTGCTTTACTATTATGCTCGTAATTGATACTTCTATACTTGTTTCTTCTCCTTCACAGTCGTGACTAACTTGAAAGTTATTATTCTTGTGTATATTTCCTTCCTTTACTTATGATATATCTGAAATCATTATTTTATTTAATTAAGTATCCAATCTACAAAATTAAATCACGTTTATGATCAATTCTATACATAAACATACTTTGAAAGTGTAAAGTAATTTACACTTATCATACACTCATACACACCCAACTTTATTCCTACTCCAACACTTACTTATTAACACCATACTACCTAATAAGCAAAAGCATTTCTTTTGTAGTTTCCCTCACCATCCACCTTGCTAAGAGGCTACACAAAATCCTACTCTTATGCACTCTTAAAGGAGGAAGCCCTCGAATACTAATTAGAAGAAAGAGACTAAGGACACCAAAGGAATAAAGAGACAAAGTAACAGGAGCCACCATCTAAGAATCATCCACCTCTTTCACCAAGTGTAGTAAAGGCTCCTCTACTAGCTTTTCTTTTAGTGTTTTCTTTCAAGATGTGTATTGGGATCAATATGAAGATGTAAAAATGTGTATATATGTTTTCTTATAATTTCCTAAGTTCTAGACTCTTATAGAAGCAGTTATGTGGAAAACCCCTTATGTAAGATGTAGGGACTTTAGTATAGCTCTAATATACAACTTGTAAACTTGTGTCTTGCAAGATTGTGAAGCAACACTATTTTTCTCATGCTAGTATGTTGGATGTAAACCATTTTTGGGGTATCTCTAAGTTCCCTTAGTTTTATTCTTGTTAATTTAGCTTAAAAATATTTCCTCATACCCCTTTAGTAAGTATATATATTATTTAGACAAAAATCTTGAGAACAATGTTCATTTGGAAGCTTAACAAGACCTTTAAAAATTCCACTTATAATAATGTTTTAGAAAAGATTAAAGTGATTTAAGATTGACTAAGGTAATGTAACTATCATGCTAAGATACTTAGAGGCGAAACTAAGCTAAAAACATGTTATGGGCCCAAAATTAACTTGAACAAGCCCTAAAAACATCTTGAACAGAACTAAAATCAACTCAAAAAATAATTTAGAAATATGTTTAAATAATTTTTAGGCTTAAACAAGCAAGCTAGACCTAAGCCATAAGCCTTACATAGTTAAAACGGGCCAAACCAATAAAACTTTAAACTTAAAAAGCTAAGAAACCAACATTTACAGATTTTATTAATAAGATTTAAGCCCCAACTTAACCATTTAAAATGCCCAAAAGAGTAAATAAGAAAGCCCAACTTAAGAGGCCTTAACAACAAGGCCCAAAAGGTTAGCCAAGAAACACCAAAGACTAAAATTGAATCAATAATTAAACATGAACTCATAAAGAATTAATTCTAAATACATTCCAAGGCCCAGATAAGAATTTAAAACCCCATAGAAATTGCAAAGACATAATTAAAGCCCAAGATCATGCAAAATAGAACCTATAAGCCCAACAACTAAGAGGTCCATAACTTTTTGGACTAACACCAAAAATCACAGTTACAATCTATCAAAACGGATCACACCACAATAATCTACATCCAAAAACAATGGAAAAAAAGCTGTGAAATTGCAGAAATCGGAGTTAAAATGAAAAAGCTATGATAAAAATAAGTTTAAGTCAAAATTGAGAATTATAATGAATCTAGTTAGCTTAGTAGGAATTTTCCCTTTTTTTATTCGTACTCCTTCACGATTATTTCAGGCAATCTCAAAGATGATTCAGACCTGCTCGTAAACTATTACAACCTGTAGTTTATCATGGTAAAGTGAGTATTCCGATGATTACTATGCTTATACTTATTGGTAAAACAATTGCACTAAAAGTAAATGAAAATTGGTATGCTTGGGGACTTGAGAATTGCATATATATGACATCCCATGCTCATTGTGTAAGACACCCTAATATAACTTAATGAAATGTTTGTTGTATAGTTCCTTATAGTATACCTAGTGATTATCCATTGATACTGAGTGGTTACTAAAAAAAAAAAGACGAATGTAATGATTTTCAACCTTAACTAAACCAAATCATGCATGGCACAACTTACATCATTTTATGTTGGCTATCACATCACACATGTAGGATGGAGGGGTCTTGCAAGGGTTGTAATTATTATATTTAAGTTTCGTACAGTACTCACATACAACATGACCTTACCATAACCTACAAGCTTATTAAGTGCTAGAGATACCAATCGCATAGCAATGAGCTGAGTTCTAAAGTCCACTGCTTAGGGGTAAGTAGATTGCGTACATTACTTACATCCACACTCTCGGTTTAGGGTTTGAGAACTTAAATTAATAATATAAGAAACTGCGAAGGAAGAAAGAATAGAGTGAACGTGAGACAAGTGTCTTTAGTAGCCAAGGGTGCTTGGAACCTAGGTTTGATAGTTCAAGTGACTTCAACCTTGGCTTCGAGGGCGAAATCTCAAGCTATATGCAGTTATCGATTTGGCTATATATAATTGTTTAAGCATATGATTGCTTGCATTCGTATGGTTGCATAATTTAACTGTTTGATTATATGAAAGGTATAGTAAGAAGGATTACTCACTAAGTAAATTGTAAGCTTACACCTCCTTAGTCTTTTGATGCAAGATGATTTATGGCTCCTACCAAGGCATGTTATTCCCAAGGTTAGTATTAGGAGCTAGGATGTGCGAAACATGGAAGAGCAACAAAGAGGATTTTATTATTTTTTTAGTATAAACTCTTTTAAGAAAATTTGATTTTAATATGTAATACTTAACCAAACTCCTTAAGACCTATTTTTGTGAGCTGTGTCATACTTGCTTTATTTTTGGTGAGTTGATACTCCCATTTATGTTAAAATTGAATGATGAATATTTAGCTATGTCCTGTTCACCTAGGGAGCTATCCGGTATTGGAAAACGCCTTGTATATCATGTCGAGGGTTTCAAACTAGTTATAAGGTTAATCTAAGGCACTTAAGGCGATATATAGTAGGCTACTACAACTAAAGCATCTCTCAAGGTGTGACAACCTTTAGTGGTATTAGAGTAAAGGTTTTAAACAAAATAAAACTTAACCTTAGACACTAGGTAACCTACTGAATGAGCTTAAGAGAGCTAGATCGGGTTAAGCTTAAGTAAAATTCTTGAAGAAATGTTAACGAAACAAGAGCTTAAAGGACTAATTAAACTATTTATATCTTATCAAGTAGGCTGGTCCCTTCTAGCCATTAACTAGGTAGCTCGAGTTCCACATGCTCGAGGGAGAGACTATGACAAGAATCTATCCACGACGATATCCAAGCCGAGGCCAACTTATCCTAAGCCAACTTACCAGAAGCTAAAGCCAACCTGTTCTAACCTGAGGCCAAATTATTTAAAGCTGAGGCTAAACAACTTTTGCTAAGGCTGAGCTAATACCAGAAGACTGAAGGAAAGAAAAGGATCTACTCTGCATCTAGTTTGTTGTCTACCGAAAAGCCAAGAGACCATACGGCTGAGCACACGAGACCAAAGAGCAACTCGGCATAACACAAAAAAGCTATTACTAAATAATCTATGACTACAGCAACTGTAGGACAACCTTACCGAGAGCTCGACCAAGCATAATAAGATACCTAAACATCCTACCCCAATTCGAACATCCAATTGCCAACCGATCCCTACTCGGGTCTGATCCTACAAACAGCTCAGATGACTGCATGTCAACCCCTTTGTTAAATGTATAGTTTTGTATACTTTGTAAATATTTTCCTTATTTCAATTATGAGCCATTCTTTAAGGTTTAAGACTTTGTACATTATTTACGTTTTTTCTACTAGGGTTTTAGAATTTACTATAAATAGCAACCTTGTAATTAGCCAATGGAGATAGATGGAAAAAGAATAGGATATTTTTAAAGTGCCTCGAGCTTGCATTTCAGATTATTAAGTGTGCTTACTCTTTAATCTCTCTTGTGTTCTTATCAGTCTTGTCCTTAAGATTGTAGTGAACCCTTTATTTAAGCAAGTCAGTGAGTCGTATCTAACCTCATTGAAACTCGAGTGACATTTAGTATTCATGAGTTGTATTGAACTCTATTTCAAGCTCATCCCCTAATTGTGTTTATGTCTTGGTGCGTGATATCTATACACATTCACCGTCAAAACCCCCTTCCACTTCCTATTCCTCATCCCACTCAAACATCGAATACCTATTCGTGGTTTATATCTGTTGCATGTTCATGGATTCGCATCAGCTTCGCTAGTATCAAAGCTTTGGGGGGACACACGTACAGTGTTCTTCAAAGTTTGCTTCATCATCTGAACATTTGTCAATTGTCATTTTGTAATGTAGTGTGTTGTTCGTGTTTTTATTGTGCGGCTGATTGGGATAAGTAACAGTAGTTTCAATAGTTCGTTCTAATTGTTGTAGAAGTGTTTAACAGTTGTGGGTAGCTACAAAAGTCGATTAGTAGTCATTTCTGGGTTATTGTAGTTATGTTTTGCTGAAAATCGTGTTTTAAATTTTCTGGAAATTACTATACAAACAAAAATGTCTGAAGATAGTGTCAACAAAAGTGGCGATAGTCCTCATAGAAGCTTGAGGAGACGTATTGGCAACTTAGAATATCAAATTCAAAATCTCACCGACTATATCTAAGAGCTTACTGGGTTAGTCAAAGGCCACGGATGTGATGGCCGAGGTGAAAGAAGGGAGCGAACAACCACTAGCAGAAGTGGTTCCAATGAGCTAGATAATGATGAGCGACAATTGAGAAGAGCTACTAAGTTGAGAAGAAGACAAAACTAACCTATGCCGAGGAAGGAAAAATAACAGGAGTGTTAACTCCAAAGCAAATCAAGAAGCCTGGAGAAGAGAGCCGAAGCTGAGAATGGATGTGGCTAAGCAGAGCTCCAACAGAAGTAGCTAATCCGAGGTGAACCAACCAACCCGGAATGCAAGGGATGAACCTTGAGTACCTAGGTAAGGACTTGATAATATTAAGCTTAAATTGCTAA
This sequence comes from Lumnitzera littorea, assembly GCA_024138015.1. NCBI lineage: Eukaryota > Viridiplantae > Streptophyta > Magnoliopsida > Myrtales > Combretaceae > Lumnitzera > Lumnitzera littorea. The sequence continues at coordinate 10,048,824 of JAMXBB010000007.1, read as the reverse complement.
CCTACAGTGAAAGTAGCCAACCTAAAGAGTTCCTTGACTGGATCCCCTGAGTCAAGAAGTTGTTTGAGTGCTACGAGTGTTATGATCAAACAAAGGTCAAGCTAGCTTCATTTTCCCTTGTTGAATATGCAAGCCTTTAGTAAGATAAGTTAGTTGCTAAGCGAGATGCAGAAGGAGAGGAGCCAATTAGAATTTAGAGGTTTATGAAGAGGTTAATGAATTAGCGCTTCATGCTGACCTACTTCAAGCAAGAAGTACTCTATGCTTTCCAGCACCTGAAGCAAGGTTGAAACACTGTTGAAGAGTACTTGCAAGAATTTAAGACCTTAATAACCAGATGTGAGATTGCCAAACCCCAAGACCGTACTATTGCTAGGTTCCTAAGTAGACTCCAAGATGACATTGACAACATGGTTGAATTGCAACCATTCAACTCATTGGATGAGTTAATCAATTTAACATTAAGGATAGAGAGACAAAAGAGAAGACGGCATCAAAGGCCAACCATCCGACCTCAATAAAGCAATCCTAAACCTGAGAGGTATGCCAAGAGAAAAGGGCTAGAAAAGAGGATGGAGAAAGAAACTCTAGCTGACCTGACCAAACTGATACTAAGAAAGTAGATATAAGCCCTAAAGTCAAGCCAAGTAACCGTAGGATTGAACTTAGAACCTAAGGTTTAGGGCGATCGGTTAAAGAATTCGATCAAACCCAAATTATAAACTATTGAGAAAAATATTAGTAAAAATGACCTCGTAAACTTAAATTTGAGAAAATAAGTAATAAAATAGGAGATTATAAAATTTTCAAATTTTAAGCATAATAATTGCTAATTACCGAAAAAGCGAAAAGTGTAATCTAATAACTAATAAATTACTAAAGATAGATTATATGTATACTAAAAATTTTAGAATGACCAAAATAATAATTAGAAATGTTCACGTGTACTCCACATGTATTTACGTGTAGATAAAAATACGCGAAATTACCTAAATTGGCCAAAAACTAAGTAAATAATTAAAGAAAATTATAAATTAATTATGGAAAAATCAGAAAAAAAAAACAGAAGAGGATAAGATGATCCAAATCAGGTCGTGGCATGTCAGGATATGCAAGATAAAAATCAACCAATTAGAATTAGGCAACACAAAAGCCAAAAATCAAGGAAATTAGGCAAAGTCATGTCTAATTAATGCATAATAATTACAAAAATCATCTATAAATAGGGGGAAAATTTTCAGAACTCATTTGGGCAGTGAGGAATCTGAGAAAAATCGTGAGACCCAAAAATTTGAGAGAAAATTCAGAAAATAAAAAAAGAAAAGAAAACTGTACAGATTGGGCAAGTGAACCAAACCCACCTCTCACCACTACTTGAGACCGAGCCATCACCACCTGAGACCGAGCCACCACCACCACCCTACTCTAGACCCATAGTCTGGGCCGGCTGACAACATTGGACCAGGCCTAGACGGCCAGAAAGCTTCGAACCGGTTAGTCTCTTTTTTACCCCGATTTTGAATAATTTTGCAAAATTAGTTATTTTACCCAAAAAATTATGAAACTTGTTATTCTGAGATTTTATTATATATAGATTTAGGGAAAAATAATGATTTAGTTTAATCATGTCTGAAAATATAGGATCCTTAACAAATTGTACAAAACCGAGCATGATTAGAACTATAAATAAATAGGCTTAGGAGTGTAGTTTGGAGCTCAATTTTTATCTATAGGATGCTCATATGATATAGAACAGTGCTATGAAGCCATTTTTATTAAATTAATTTCCGCCATTTTTAAGTTAATTTTTAGCCCTAAAATGATGGAAAAATTAGGTGATTTGGAATTAATTAGGTGATTAAGATGTTAATTACTGATTTAGATATTAATTAGATGCTTAGGGATGTTAATCTCTGAGGTGGAACCCTAATCCTAGCCTTTAGAGTATTAAGTATGGTTAATTTAGGACATTAGGTAATTAAGATGAGAAATTAGTAATATGTGAAATTGTAAATTAATAAATCTAAAAAATAGGGTTATTTAGATAATATTATAATAGAAATCAGAAAAATAATAAATCTGAAATAACATTTAACTTTAAGTAAATGTCTCAAAATGTAAGATTTTCACACATCGAGAATAAATTCGATACTGCAATTAGGGTCAGCGTGTACCGAATAGTTTAGAATACCAAATTATGATCCAATAGGATATTTGGACACTCGAGCTTAATGTGATTAATTTCACATTAGGATTCGAGTATATTTAAGGCTTAGGAATCAAAATTTAAAATCTCATTTAGAATTCGAACATCGAAATAGAGTACAACGAATCATTAGGACATAATGGGTATACACGGAAAAAATGAGTTAAAATATAACCTAGAATATAAAACCATAAATTATAAGTACTAAAAAGACCTATTTGTATTATAGGATACCTAAAGACACATCAGCTTACAATTAAGGGATCGAACAATCGAGCAATTCCACGTAAGTTGGGTTATTACTTATTGTAATAGAGTACTAGTTTTGTAGTACTCGGAGACTTAGGCTTGTATATGATTGTGATTGTAAGTAGTTTACGCATGTGTTTGATGTATCTGAATTTGTGCTGAAATTTGTATTGTAAGTGATTTTGTGACTGAATGAATTGGTATGAAATTGTTTTGAACACTCTAAACGGAATTTAATCTTATTCAACCCTAATAACCAAAAAATGTCATGCATTGCAACCCGTTAGGGGATCATAGGATTCTCCAACCAAATATCGACCCCTTCGAAAAGGATAGTGCAGGATTGCAAAATGGTCCCTTCTTCATCCTTAGTCGAACTAAGTGACAAGAGAGGAGATCGCGGCGAAGGTGAAGTCAATGGTTCGAAGGTAGTCATGGGAGGAGCGAGGTCTCCATTGCACAAGCCTGGGTTTGGTTGTGAGCTGCAGTATAACATGAAACTCCTCAACTCGGATTGGAGCGGGTGAAATTTCTCTGATTTCACAACGGACCGGACTACATTATACGATGACACTTGATTGTTGCATTGCATGAAAACAATTGTTTGATAACCCCGTCTGTGCTCGTATGCATTCATGAGTCTCCAATTCAACTTATTGAGCTATAGTTGCTCATACCCTTATAGATCCTTTTGCAGGTTCTGATTTCTGAACACTCCAAGTACTATGCCACCCTACAATTACCCAGAGGTTAGTCCGTTTGAAGCTAGGAGTGTGAGGATCAAGTTACTTAGTATAATGTGTAACTAGAGTGACCATGTAATTAGGGATGAAAGACTAATAGTTATTATGTAATCTAGTGAACTGTTATGTTTATGTAAAACTTCCTGGGGAGCTCTGTGGACTTATATATATAATTATATATGTTATTAGAAATTTGTAATATTTATTATAATTGTAGTATAACTGTTATTCGGATTGTTTTACTTCAAAGTAAGGAGTCATCGACACTTTGTGTAGATCATGTCTATGGTAGGCACTCTGAGGCCAGTTACTATCATAGAATGGTTTACATGGCGGGATTGTTGTGACTCTGCGACTTTAGGGCGTAACAGTAGAGAAGGAGAGAGTGCCCAACACTAAAGCTCGAGAAGTTAAGTGGTTCAAATGTTTAGGTTACAGACATATTATCTCCCAATGTCCGAACAAGAGGGTAATGATTCTAAAAGGCAAAGGGTCGGATGCTCAAGTAGAAAGCCATAATGAAAAGAGCTCTAGGGGTGAGGAAACAATAAACGTCTACCTTAAGATAAGAAAACCCCTAGCCCTGACAAGCAAATGAGCCAACATTAAAGAAGACCCAAATCAAAGGGAGAACTTGTTTCATAACCGATGTTTGGTGAAAGGGAAAACCCGTTCCCTAGTAGTTGATGGAGGTAGTTGCACCAACATCGTTTTTGTCGAGCTAATGGCTAAGATGAGATTACCGACCTACCCACATCCCCGACCATAGGGACTGAAGTGGTTTAATGGTAAGGGTATAATCTATGTACATAAGAGAGCTTAGATAGCATTCAAGGATAGACAATATGAGGACGAGGTTAACTTCAACATAGTATCTATGAATGCAGCAAATTTGCTTCTTAGCTGACCTTGGGAGTACGATCGAAGAGTGATCTACAGTAGCTTCCTCAATACCTATACGGTTCAAAAGGATAAGAAGAGCTATTGCTTGACCCATATGAATGTAGAGGAGATCCAAAATAGCTCGACGCCCATGGTAAAGAGAAAGGGGAAGAGGAACCTATTCGACATCCAAGCCCGCACTCACAACCTAAAGTCAAGGATGACTTCTTTTCAACCTCGCGATGATGATAGGAATCAGTTTATGACAATCTTTAAGCCAACACCGACCTGTCCCAAGCCAATACTGACCTGCTAAAAGCTAAAGCCAACCTGTTCTAACCCAAGGCCAAATTGTCTAAAGCCAAGGCCGAGCTAATACCAGAAGATCGAAGGGAAGAAAAAGATTCACTCTGCATCAAGTTTGTTGTTTACCAAAAAGCCAAAAGGACCATACAGCTAGGCACTTGAGGCCAAAGAATAGCTTAACACAATACAGAAAAGCTAAAACCAAACAATCCATGGGTACAGCAACTATGGGCTGACCTCACTAGGAGCTCGGCCAAGTACAATAATACGTCCAAACATCTTACCTTAGCTTGTACATCCAACTGCCAACCGGTCCCTACTCAGGCCTGATCCTATAGATAGCTCAGATGACTACATGCTGACCCCCCTGTTAAATGTATAGTTTTGTATACTTTGTAAATATTTTCCTTATTTCAATTGCAGGCCATTCTTTAAGGTATAAGGCCTTATACATTATTTACGTTTTTGCCATGAAGGTTTTAAAATTTACTATAAATAGCAACCTTGTAATTAGCCAATGAAGATAGATGAAAAAAGAATACAAACAGTTATTACACTTGAACATTCCTTTGAGTAAAGATATTCTTGAAGCTTCTCAAGCTTGAATTTCAAATTATTGAGTGTGCTTACTCTTTAATCTCTCTTGTGTTCTTATCAATCTTGTTCTTAAAATTGTGGTGAACTCTTCATTTGAGCGAGTTAGTAAGTCATATCTAACCTCTCATTGAAACTCGAGTAATATTTAGTGTTCGTGAGTTCTATTGAACCCTATTTCAAGCTAATTCCCTAATTGTGTTTATGTCTTAGTGTGTAATATCCATATACATTCACCATCAAAACCTCCTTCCACTTCCTACTCCTCATCCTACTCAAACGTTGAATACCCATTCATAGTTTATGTCCGTTACGTGTTCATGGATTCGCATCAAACTATCTTAGAGTTTCAATACCGACTATAGGTACTATGTGAAGACCTCACCCTTGTGAGACAATCAAGGACTATCAAACAAGTGATGACTTGGTATAAGACTACAATAATTAAACCTCAGAGAGTGGAATTCTTCGAGGCTAGGTTTGATGGAGCAGTGGCTTATATGGATAACGAGGTCATCCATATACTAGAGAAAGGGGCTTACATTTAATGATAGATTGGACAGCCCACTTAAATTTATTCATGGTATCGAATAGGGCAGTGTTACCACCACTTAACTTTACAGAGTGAAGGGTCATTAGACCACAATTTATTTATGCTCAAGACAAATTGACATACCATGACCGCTTGGTTCAAAGATTTAAAGGCCAAGTTATGGTGGATTTTTTGGTTTTTATGGAGGAAGAGCATAAACCACCCCAACTTGAGATGCTATTTGTAAGTACCTCAAACCTAAACTCTCAAAGGTAATATAAGTTCATTGTTGGATGCCAGAACTCTATCTCTATATCAACTCAAATCTCTCAAATGCTAATTTAAACATCAAAATGGTTATGTTAGATGATTATTGGCGATCATACTCATACCTATTTGTTTTGTAGAGCTTACCAATCCCATGCCAACTTGCCTAGGCTCATTCGAAGACTGTCCACTTGCTTTTCTAAACCTAAATAGTAAACACTCTATCGGTAAGATCTAAGAACAACATCAATGTTGCTTACCAAAAAACGGCACATTAATAAAAAAAAAAAAAACAATTTCAATGCAAATTTAAGAGTTTTACATTTTATTAAAAATAAATTTATCATTCTCGATAAAAAAATAAAAAATAAAAAAATTGTAACATCTCAGAACCTAAGACATCTCAAACTGCCACATGTCCCTATTCTCTAATGACACGTCAGGCACAACATCCGACTAAAACTCCAAATAATACTATAAAGGTCTTTAAATAATCTTATACAATTAAATCTATAAATAATGTTAGAATAACTTCTAGCTAAGAAATATTAATGCTTAATCAATTATCATTACCACATAATACTAAATAATCTTATCATTTAATTTTTAGAGATATTCTTCAATATCATATGCCGTCTTCACTCTTCTTACTGCCAAGGCAATAACAATTAGCTTTATAAGTTATTGAAGTCAAGTAGTATAATTGTAGATCCTGCATCTGACAATAAGATAAAGTGAGTCAAAACCTAATACGTAACACACAACCACGATCAAATAATACATATTCACATGCGTAGAAATATAAGCAAGTAATCCACACAATTCATTCATTTATCTTAACTTTTAAGCCAGTAACACAAACACACAATAGTGGTCTTCACGACCCGATCACATCATCAATGTATCACATCCTAGCATTTGGGCATGCCTCTATGAGCTCCTTTATAACCTAGCGTTGAGCTTGCCTCTTCAAACGCCTCTTCGAACCCCTCTACAACACCTAAATCTACCTTAGATCATTTCCGTGTGAAACTCCACACGGGACAACGAGTCACATAGATCATTGGGGTTGCCCCATGAAGATCTATCACTACAGGCCTTTAGGATGAGCCAAATATACGCAACGAAACAATACATAAACTGGATATATATTTAATTGATTTTAATTTTTCCTATCCTAATAATCACATACAACAAGTAAGTGTCATGTATTTAGATATTTAGAATCCATTACTAATGAATCAAGATTAGCTTTAAATCCTAGAAATAATAAATACTCATCAAATTTCTTTAAATATTGAATAAACGATTTCTTCTAGTTAAAACTCACTTTTAGATAATCTAAATCTCCTTAAATTCAGTTAATGATATATTAAAGGGCTTTACTTTAAATGTAACAAAGGAATAAAACAAAAAGAAAAAGGAAAACTCAACTTGTTAGAGCAAAGCCTACGATATGATCATCGACACGATTGTATCTTTTTGGTCATGTAACCTACTATTCGAACTTTTTTTTTTTTTTTTGCCCAAAAACTTTATAAACCTTTATAAATCTATTTTATCCTCCAATATTTCAACACATGGATTAAAACACCCTTAAATTATTAAAAACAATCCAACTGCTCAATAAAAACCTCATTAGCAATACCTCACGAATTCCACATCTCTAAACCCTTTAATTCAAAATCAATATTTACTCCATCAACATAAAAAATTTCCATTATTTTTATCACTTTAACCACTAAATTATCACCAAAAGCTTATTAAATAGAAATATTATAAGAAAAATCTACGGTATAAGGGATACTTTATCTTGATTTTAATGATTCTTTCGAGTTCTTTATTTTCCCACAACTGATCAATGTAGAACCCTAAAATATCAATGCGTATTACTCAATTTTAATCAAAACATAAATTCTATAATTGACTCTTCACTTACCATTAAAAGTCTCTAAAGATTATGTAAAGTTACACTACCAAGAGAGATTTAAAATTAATCTAACTTTTTTCTTTAAAAACCAATGAGTTTTAATAAAATACTTGACATACCTTGAGGATTTCCTAGATTTATAATGGCAAAGTCATATTCATTAATGTCAAGAAGTCTAAATGAGTTTCTAGAAAATAACGTAGTATATATTACGTATTGGTTATGTTAGGAAACTTACGCGTTTCCAACATTATCCTTCATTAAACTATTGCTTAATACCATAATATCCCTTAATTATAACTTAGTCATCTTTTATTATATTTTTATGATTTTATTATTTTATATTATTTTTTTTTCTTGGCCTTTGTTTGTTCCTTCAATAAATTAAATTAATTTCTATCTTGACAACATAAAGGTTAATAATTGACAAGTATATATTAGGAGCAACAAGATTTCCTCAGTATTATCATTTATGGCATGTAACTGAAAAGGTTGTTGGTTTCCGGAATGATATATAGTTAGCTACTCTATAGCTTTCTATACATTTCTCGGCCTTTGTTGGCCATATGTAACCTTCTGATTTTTGCTAGACACTATCTCTCTCTTTTATTTGTTATTTTCGGTGCATGGCTGGTGTGGACATGAGGATGTTAAAATGGGGGTTAATCATTTTCACAGCGGTTTTCTGGGTAACTTTGGCTGAGGGAAAACATCACAGGAAATCCATGCACAATCATCATACTTCTTTGGAAATTCATAGAAAGCTCAAACTTTTGAACAAGCCAGCCATCAAAAGTATTAAGGTTTGTTTGTGTTTCATCAAAACCTAGACATAGTCTTCTTCTCTTTCTTATTATTATTAGATACTAATTTTCAATGTCTAACTAATATACAAAATGTGCAAAATCAAAACACAAGCATAAAAAAAATGAAAACATAAATATGTTTTCTGGAATTAATCCGATGATAAAAGTGTATATTAACGTAAGAAGATTCATCTAGAGATTTCGTGGGTAATAAATTTATTTTGGCCAAAAGGATTTGTGGTAATTGAGGTTCATTTTTCTTTTTTCTTGGCCAAAGTTAATTGAGGTTATTGCTCCGGTTTTCTTGCCATAACTATGATAAGGCTGCATTTATGGTGATTTTCCAAAGGCATTACTAACAGTTAATTACATAAAATATACATGAGTTATCATGTATTTTTACTACATACTAGTGATCGATGCAAAAAATACAAAATAGAGAGAGAGAGAGAGAGAGGTGTATTTAGTAGGATGGCATGGAAAAATGAGAGAGTAGAAAAAGTGGAAGAAAAAAAAGAGAGATATAGGTTTAGTTAGTGAGAGAGAGGAAAAAGTTAGAAATAAAGAGAGAGAAAAAGAAGTAAGTGGATATATTTATTTATTAATTATAATTTTAATAGTTTATTTTATTGTTAATTTTTTTGTTAAATAATAACAAATAAAGGATAAATATGTAATTTAAAAAAAAACAGTTATTTAAGGTTTTATTTGCTTTAATAATATAGATACCTATGTTTTATTTTTTTATTCTAGTTATACAACTTAAGCTTTCATGTTTTTCACTTTGTCTGCATGTATTATTTCTTTTTTTAGTTACTTGAGTTTCTATACTTTTTCTCCTGGAATTCATTTGTTATATGTCTAAATGAAAGTTCGATGTATAATTAGCCTTGAATAATTGGAACTGAAAAAAAAAAAAAAAAGGTATAGCATAAGTCTGCAAAATAAGAAAAGAACAAAAAATTAGGTTATATAAGTGAAAAAAAAAATAATTTCTTAGGGATTCAAGGTGAAATATAAAAAATCAAGTATTATAAATGCAAAATATATATAAAAAGTATAAAAATTAATATATGCTTTTTGTAATTAGTGCAAATATTAATGGTGAATGACTAAATATTTGGACGTGCAGAGCAAAGATGGAGATATTATTGACTGTGTTGATATCTACAAGCAACCCGCTCTGGACCATCCATTACTAAAGGGCCATCTCATACAAGTCAATTTTTTTTTTTTAATATTAATTTTCATTTGTTCGGAAACTCAATAATTTATCGCCCAGTTATTATAATCTATTAATATTAAACGAATAAAGAATCATTCGACTCTTCTTTTTAAAACCATACTATAAATTTTATTTTATAACTGGTTGATAATCGTTTTGTGCTATATTTAGACCACGTGTCCTGCCATTTTGTTTCACCCGCAGCTGCTTCTTTACCATGTTCTCAATATTGCGTTATAATTAAACCACGTGTCTTGCCATTTTGTTTAACCGCAACTGCTTCTTTTCCAAGTTCTCCATACATGTCCACATGTATTGGACCATTGACTGTAATGGAATGTTCATACGTTGAGGAAATAACTGCTGATGGCATGGCACTTGTACACTTCCATATTCCCATGCTCCAACTGCCCAAAATCAAAATAGCCACTTCCATATATGCACGTCGCCGGATAACGAGACCAACTATCCCAACACACAGTATATTTATTTTCTATACCATCAAACAGTCCCTCAAACACTGGATTCACTGATAAATATATCATTCCATTGAATTTGCTACTATCTATTTTATCCCACCAATCAATTTTCTACTGTATTCTTCTTTAAACTACCAACAAAGGAAAGTATAAAATCTGATGTTATTATGTTTAATTTTTATACGTCTTACTTCGGATTAGTATTAAATTAATTTTCACCTTACTTTGGATTAGTATTAAATTAATTTTCACCTACTTTCAAGTAGGTTTTATTTTGAGTCACTAGATTCAATAACGTCATTTCGTTTAAACTATTGAGAAAGGTAAACCTATAATTTGATTTCATTATGTATGGTAAGGGATTACGCAGTTACATGTCTATTGATTATATAGGTATCTATATGTTTTTCCTTTTCTTTACTATCTAAATAAATATTTAATTTACAATTATTATCATGTCAGATTATTGGATTATGTAGAATTTATTAATAAAAGAGTTTAAAAGAGATATCTCAATCTCCCTGAGGTGTATTTTATTTACATCTTGAATTTCTATAAAAATAACAAAGAACTATAAATTAAAAAATAAACTTCACTAACATTTATCTACCTAACAAATCATGTGTGCTCCAAATTCAAGAATTTCACAGTACTAAAGGCCCTATGGATGTTCGGTTCAATCATTTGGAGATTTTCACTACACGTCCTCTACGATCTCCTTACATGGTAATTTATCGTTTCATATATATTCTTCTCTTGTTTACTTTTATAGGTAATAAATAATCAATATAACACAAGATTTATTTTGTCTTCCATTATAGAGAAATTGCTTAAGGATTTATAGTTTCGATTGGGGAAACTCTATTAGAACCGACATAGGAACCTTTAATAAGATCATTAGACGAGAGATTGCAAAAATGAAACATCATCCTCAATCTAAGAAGGAAGATGAGCCTAATTATGACAATCAAGCACAATCATTATTGCAACGAGATGACATTTGAAACATGTTTTCCTTCTATTTTCGCAAATAATTTCGCTCTAGTGAAATCTTTCTTTACTTTTGCAGATTTAAGGCTTACACTTTTGTCCATTTCCATCTTATTAAGATTTGCAATCATCCCTTTGATTTTTTCAAAATTTCCAATACTATAACGATTATATATAATTCTCCACCTTTTATTTCCATATGCAGTTCTATAGCTATAGGCATTCTACCAATGAATTACTATACACTAAGATTAATAACATTATGACTAGATAATGACGGTTTATTTTATGATCCTTTATTCTTTATTCTACGTAGTAATATCACTCATTAATGTGTTTGCATTGTTCTACAGGGAAATGGAAACTTCTTGGATTGAGCATATTAGTTGCAATAGTATAATTTCATGAACTTCAGTGAAAATACACTTAATATACATGTTATCTATTTTCCTCTAATGTTAATGAATTTTTTATGTACTATTTTTTTTGTCCTCTTTTCCTCATTTATTTTCAAATATTTTTAAACTATTCATACATCTTTTTTAATGTCGTTCCAATTAATTTTTACATACGCAACACGAGTGCGCTGATGGCTAGTTAAGATTTAAGTGTAATCATCCTTGATACTAACACTTTATGGTTGGAGAAAACCAGTTTCTATCAGTTCTACATTTTATAAGGGTATTAAAAAGAGGGATAAACATGTAAGAATAACATGTGTATGTTATGCGCATCGAGCCTTATCAGCAATGACTAGTGTATTTAATTTAATACATTAACTTTTTGTTTTTAAATAGCTACATAGAAAAGTTGTAAATAATCCCTTAAACATTAACTTCCTTGTTGATATATTCCTAGACTATGAGATGTTGTAAATAGCTCCCTAATCTTTAAAGATTGATAATATAAAGGACATTTTTTTTTTTAGCTAAGGAAAAAAACACACTAAAATCAAGTTTACGGGTTTTAAAATATTTGATAAGCTTGAGAGAATGTTACTATAGCTAAATTATAATTTAGGGGGTTATTTGTAATCTTTGAAGTTATTTACTAATTTATCAAAATCAAGAAAAAATTTTTTTTGAAATATTTGAAACCCTTGTTGAGATCAAAGTTTAGGAATTATTTGTCTTTTCTTCTAACTAAATTTTACTAGGAAAATAACTCTATTCCTCAAATACGAATTCGATTGATTAAAAGAAATGAAAAGCCTAGTAAACTAAACTGCTTTTAACGGTTCAAGCATATGAACCCAACTGTTTTAAATATTAACTGAATCGCTTATTGAAAAATCCTTATTCTAGTTAATAATACTAATAATTATGGGATCCCTCAAACAAACAGATTTTTAACTTAAGGAAAACGCAAGAATTAAAATCACATGACATTATATTGCATCTTAGATAATAGTAAAGAATATGAGTTTGCTTAAGAAATGAGAGAAAATGTTAAATAAAAAAGAGTGAAATATGAAGGCTAAAAATGAGATGAGAGATGACAAAAAGGAAAGGTAAATAGGTCATACAAAAATATGATAAGGATTAAAACTAAAAAATGTTGATTATTTTTATTTTATAATTAGAAGCAATTCAGTTTAGGTTCAAACAATTCAGTTTAGTTAGAACCCTTAAAAGGAATCGTGAATTGAATTGCAAATCTATGCAAAATATAAAAGAACCGTATTTTGTGGTTCAATATGGTTCAATTTGATTTGGTTCTCGATTTTGTTAGATGAATATGTAAGACACCATGGTTAAATATCTTACATGAATTGTAGAAGATTATAGTACTATTTTATAAGGCAATGGTTGTGAATATCTTATCAACAAAAGCTTGAAACTTTTGAGTTAAGTGTTTAAAATGTGTCCATTAATGTTTATTAGCTTGACTATTCACTGCTTTTGGCCTAAGGCTTTACAAATTATATTAAAGCGGATCCCTACCAGTAGACAAATGATTCGGGTCTAGCTCTAATGTAGAGAAGAAGTCTGAAGAAAGTAGGGAGTGTTACTAGGGTGTAACTCTTTGTATACTTATAAGGTGACTTATAAGTAGTTGATGGCCCAAATCGTATACCAAAAGGAAAGGGAGGGTTATAGTACTAATTTATAAGATAATTGTTATAAATACCTTATCAACATAAGCTTAAAACTTCTAGGCCAAGTGATTAAAATGGATCCATTAGTGTTTGTCGGTTTAGCTATTCATTGTTTTTTACTTAGGGCGTTACAGAATAACCCTACTTTATCCTATAAAGAATAACAAAATGCTAGGTGCACCAAGACTTTAATTTTTCTAAAGATCCTTATGTTGGAAGTGGTCATATATTCTAATTAGAGAAACATCTAAATATAGAAATGGAACCTACATATAATATTATAGGCATATTTCCTACAACTTAAAAATGAAGATTAATTTTTAACTTATAAACATATTATATCATGCGAAATGTATTGATTACACGATACTTCACTGCTTATGTAGATATTTTCATTCATTTTATAATATTACAATCTTGTAGAACTTGTGAATTTTCTTAAGTAAAAAATTACTATACATACGTTATTAGAATCATTCACATAAAAAATCACGACAATCAAATTATAAATCCAATTAAGATCGTTATAGTTTAGTGGCACGAATACCAGTCTCTCAATGAAATGAACCGAGTTCAATTCTCTCAAACCAAAATTGTAATCTCTTCATAGTTAGAAAAAAAATTACAAATCTAATTTTTCTTCTTAAAGACTAAGAAGCCATTAAAGAGATAAACAACAACAACAACTATAGCAAAATTCAATGAACTAAAACAAAAATGTCGACTTGAAATGGAGATGTGACATTGAGTTTGTTCTTATATTCCTTTTACATATTTGACTGTCTATGCAAATATAAGCTTAAGGTTGTGCATTAAAAGTTGAGTAGGTTTGAATGGACTACTACTATACTTAGGGAATGACCTCAACGAGTATAATGTCATATGTATATCAATCCTATGAGAACAAGTTTTAAAAATTTGGAAAAAATCTATTATATGATATCTAATACCAATCTTACTACCTACTCAACTATACAGGCTTAGTGGGTTTAATTAGGATTAGGCAAATTGTTGCTTAGATGTATTAAGCTATATACTATTGGAAAAAAGTTATAATGATTAGGATATAAATGAAAATTCAAGCCTCAAATATGTGTTTATGTAGATGAAATCAAGTTTCAAGTTAGAAGATAGAAAGAAAACAAACGAGTTTGCAAAAGAAATTTCTCAAACTTGGAGAATGAATGGAAGCTGCCCTAAAGGAACTATTCCAATTAGGAGAGTCTAAGGAAAAGACTTGCTAAGAACTACTTCCCTAGACAAATTTGGGATGAAATATCCTCATGAAGACATCATTACTCAGAATGTAAATCAAAGCCATGTCTTGGCTCAACAGACTTAGGGCTGACTCAAAGCCAACCTAGATCCATTGAGTCAAGAGCCTGGTCCCTCTTAAACTGGGACCGGCTCAGCTTATCTCGGTTTCAAGCTAGTGAACTTGGCTTAAGGGATCAGTTTTCAACTCATGAATTGCCCAATTTTTTTTTTTAATTAGGAAAAAAAATATTCTTTTATCTTTATTTTTTATTTAAAAAAACTACTAATAAATCATAAGAATTTAAATTTTTGATTATTTTACTCTATTAATTGTTAGGCACTAAGATTAAATATTTATACCCTATTAATCGTTGGGCATGATATTAATAATTTGCATTTTCAATAATGTGTAATTATTACTTTATGCCCATGATTAATGAATTTAGTAAGTAAACCTCTTTTTATAAGTTTGCCAATTTGATTAGTGATAAACAATGCTTATTATGTTTTTTTATTACTTCAGAGAAAACTTCAGAAGACAATATAATCTATATGAAAATTAGACTGATATTATAAAGAAAATAGTATCTATCTAATATTTATAATACACTTACCATTTTTATAAATAGTATAAATATATTCTTTATGACTTTTAATAGTATTAAATTATAAATACACTTACATTTTTATAAGTCATTAAAATATATTATTTGCAAAAATAGTTGCTCTTTTAAAAATTAAACAAGATTGTATGAAACTTATGATATTTTATATCTCGAACTCTTTTAGTGGGGGTTTTTTTTTTGTTGAAAAATTCTTTTGGTGATTAAAGTAATATATTTTACACGATAATTATCTACTTTTACTAACATTAAAATATACGAGTTTTAATAATTTTTTTTATAAACTCATATATATTATTCGATATCAACATCAACTTCTAAATATAAGTCATAAGATATATTCAATTTTATTTTATATTTTAATATATCAACTTCTAAATATAATTTTATATATTCGACTCGAGCTTGAACCTACTAGTTTGACTGGTCTAACACATTGAACCGCGTCGATCCACCTAACCTGACGAGTAAAACTACAGTTCAAACTTGTGATTCACGAGTCTAGGCTAGTTCAATAAACTACCAGGTCAGTTCCAATCCGGTTCACAAGTCGGACCCAACCCTTCCCTAGGTTTAGCTTAGCATAACGACATGTTGTACCAACTCCCCTATCATGCAAATTGTTTGGTAAGGAAGCACCGTCAAATGTCATGCCATTAAATGTATAACTATATCCAATTAGGGTATAAATTAACCTAAGAAGCTCATAATCTACTCATGTTCAATTTAATATTTACTTGAGTTTGACTCAAATATGATATAGTTGAACTCGAGCATAAAGTTGATTTAGCTCGATGAACTGGCAAAGTTTGATAACTCTTTCATTGAGCTTAAATATATATCGATTTTTATTAAATTCAAACTTTAATATAAACCTATTTATAAAGAATTTAAGATTTTTTAAATGATCAAGCCAAATGAGCTTCCATGGACCATGCATAAATTTTGAATTTTTAAGTCAGACTTAATACTGTTAAAATTAACTTAGCTCATTTACACCTCGTCTTGAATATGAAATATCATTTACTTCTAGAAAAAGAAGGTCTATACATACAGGTGGGTAGCTACAAATATAATATTTAGAAAATGTGGGCTTGTGATTGACTTTATGAAGAGTAATATATACAAGTTAGGTTGTTTAATTCTAACGTAGGAGAATTACCCTTGCAGCAATGAATAACACCCCCTTGATGTCACGCTGAAAGGGATTAGCGTGAGATTGTAACGTTGATCAAGAAATTTGTCAAAATACCAGTTCTTAATAAATATATTCATGTGCCAATGAAATTTAGGAACATAACTAACTAGAATCTTGCTGGTTGCAACCTTTTCATGCATTAAGTGGTAACCAATATGAGTATCTTTGGTGAGACCTTGCTTAGTAGGGTTGGTTAAACATATAGAGGTGTTTAGGTTGTCAAAATATAAGATGATTAGATTTTTTTTTTTTTTTTTAGGCAACCATGTTACAATTTCAGAGAGAGAGAGGATTTGAATTTTGATTCGTCTTAATAAAAAATCAATACTGATATCATTAAGTTACAATGACTTGAACAAGATAATTAGAAATTAAATAAGATCCTATATTGTATTCTTCTATCTTTTCATAGAGGATTTAACCATCCAAGAACTTGAATATATCTTATGTATAATTTCATAAATTTGATCCTTCTTTCTTCATAGGAAGCAGTAATTTTGACATTAGGATATAACTACATAGGAGTGCGAGGAGAAATCAACGTTTGGAATCCAAAAATTGATTTGCGAGATGATTTCACTACTGCTCAAATGTGGGCTGTTGCTGGACCTGGAGACAATTATGAAAGCGTTGAATCCGGTTGGATGGTGAGACCCGGAAAGATAATTTAAATCCTACAATATGTGAATTGTTAACTTTGCGTTTATTTTATTTTCTTTATCTTCTATAATTCCATCTTCCATTTTAACCGGATTAATTCAATACTCTATCCCATCATTTATCCATATTTTTTTTAAATTTGAACTATTGAACAAATTATAAATTCAATTGTTCAGATTTTAAGAAATATAAATTAACAATTTAAACGGTTGAATATATAATTTATTTAACGGTTCAAATTTAAAGAAATATAAATTAACAGTGAAATGAAAAATAGAAACATTCTTCTAAAAAGTAATAATGAGAGCATAGAAAAATCCTTTTTAAATGGATGGTGAAAAATTTTAGCTATATAAAGAAGAGATCAATATTATTAAACATGGTGTAAAAGAAAACAAAATATCGTTACACCACTGATATAATTTTATTCAATTTTGTTTATGTGGTATATATATAACGCATCTTAATATCCACTTTACCATTTAATGTTCTACGCGAATAACATATGACGGATATCCTCTAATAATGCTGCTTTATTTTTTCTTTAGATTGTTAAAACCTTCCGTTCTCCTTGAGATTCATATATTCGTCATTTCTTGTGTTACTTTTCCATTTTATTAATGTTTTCCGGGTCAA
>JAMXBB010000007.1:9996823-10026577 GCA_024138015.1 Lumnitzera littorea | reverse complement strand
ATATAATTAAGTTTCTAGCATATCTTTTATTTTTAGGATACATTCTAAGGTTAATTTCATGAATTCAACACAATATTTATATAATTACTCAATTTAAAGTTAATTTACAAGTATAATTATTATTTGTACCGGGTATACTAAAAATTACGTGTATTTTTTTATAGTAAATTATACTACATTATCTCATTTTATAGCTCAATTAGCTTATCTCTAAGTTCTCGTTGTAATCTAAGTTCAATTTTTAGGAGTTCTGAACATTTTAGGGCTTTAGTAAATACTCCAATTTCTAAGGGCAAAATTGAGATTTCGGATCGTTATTACTAAAATCTAACTTCACTGTAATATCTCGACTAACTTTTTCATTCTAGTTGCAAAGTTTGGGCTTAATTGGATAAGTTACCCTAAAAGCCCTAAATCTGAGCTCGGTTATCTTAAGCTCAATTTTGGAAGCTTACAAATACTATCAGTTCTACGATGATTATGGCCATACAACTGAAGAGTGCTTCCAGTTGAAGAATGCCGCCAAATACACCATTTAACGCAGCTTCTTAAATGAATACATGGCACATCGGCGGAATGATGACCATTCTGACGATGATACTAACAAGGCACCTCGAAGGCGGCGGACCGAGGACATCCAAGCAAAGCAGAATAACGACTGCCGAATGATCGTGCCCCCAATGGCATCATAAATGTAATTATAGGCAGCCTACACCCTGAGAGCCAGCCAAGCACTAGCAACTTGATTAACGCCCAATCAAAGGTGTTGTCAATTAGGGAGAAGAGACAGAAGTTAAACGTTTCCATCTCCTTCTTCGACACCGACCTTGAAGGGGCTGACATTCGCCACCAAGAAGCCCTAGTGATGGGGCGAGGATCTTAAAATTTGAGGTCTTGAAGATTATGGTAGACACTGGTAACTCTACCGATATACTCTTCCTCCACACATATGATAAGATGAGGAAGAAGCTGCTAGTAAAGATAAAGTCGTACCACCACAATCTGATTACCTTCAACAATAGCATGGCCTGAGCCAAGAGCATCGTCACATTAGATATGGAACTTAGTAATGACAACCATGTGGCACAACAACCTGTGGAGTTCGTTGTGATTAATTATCCCTCCCCTTATAATGCGCCCTTAAGAATACCAAGCCTAAACGCATTTAGGATGATTACATCCTCATTATATCTAAAGGCCAAATTCCCAATGCCCATAGGAATGGGAGTATGCAGGTATGATCAAAAGCTCTCACGAGAGCTATATGTTAGGCCAGCCAAAGGCGATGGCTTCTTTGCCCTAGAGATGGGCCCGTAAGAGAGATCGGCTAAGAGGAGCGAGCCTAGAGAAAAAACCAAAGATGTCCAAATCGGCAACTCTCCCGACCAAACAATGAAAGTCAGGATTGAGACCCCAGCCGAAGTGAAGGATGAAATCATTGCCCTCCTGTGAGCAAATTCAAATAGGTTCACCTGGTCGACGTTCGACATGCCTGAAATTTCCCCCGACTTGGCAACCCACAGCCTCAACATCAACACTACAACATAGCCTGTCAAACAAAAGAAGAGGTATTTTGCCCTAGAACAGTAAGCCACAATCAAGGATGAAGTGCAGAAGCTGCTCAAAGCCGGCTTCGTAAAGGAAGAAAAGTACTCGACGTAGTTGGCAAATGTAATACTAGTGAAAAAGAAGAGTAGGAAGTAGCGTATGTGTGTCAATTATACCAACCTCAACAAAGCCTACTCCAAAGATTGTTTCCCCCTCCCCAAAATCGATTAGCTTGTCAATTCTACGTCAAGACACGCCCTACTAAGCTTTATGAACGCCTTCTCGAGATACAACCAAATCAAAATGGACCCGAAGGATAAGGTCCATAACTCCTTCATCATCGACTACGGCACATACTACTATACTGTAATGCCATTTAGACTGAAAAACGTCGAGACCACATACCAGCGGATGGTGACAAAATTGTTCAAGCTCTAGATCGAGCACAAAATGGAGGTGTATATCAATGACATGATTATCAAGAGCCAAAAGCCAGTCGATCATGTTAAGGATCTCTAAGAAGCCTTCGACTGAATGCGTACGCATGACATGAAGCTAAACCCCTAAAAGTGCATCTTCAATGTTGGCTCTGGCAAGTTCCTTAGATTTATGGTCACCCAAAAAGGTATCGAGGCAAACCCCGAGAAGATCACAACCATCAAGGGAATGAAGCCCCCAACTTCAGTCTAAGATTTACAAAGGCTCACTAGCATGGTGGCTACCCTGAGCAGATTCATTTCAAAGAGCGCTGATAAATGCATTAAGTTCTTCAAAATCTTCAAAAATCTTAAGGGTTTTAAATAGACTTCGGAGTATGCCGCTGCATTTTAGCTTCTCCAAGACTTACTCGCTCATCCATCGATCCTCTCTAAGCCTATCCAAGGGGAGGATCTATTTTTGTACTTGGCTATTAGTAATCAGGCTCTCTTCTTTATGATGGTCAGAGCAAACGGAAGAGAACACAAGCCAGTATATTACGTCAGTCACATACTTCATATGCCTATGGTTAGGTACACCCAGGAAGAAAAATTTGAGCTTACCGTCGTCATTATTGCTAAATGGCTAAGGCCCTACTTCCAGGTGATTGTACTCACAAACTAGCTACTGTGCACCATGCTGTAGAAACCTGATGCATCCGGACGAATGATGAAGTACACAATGGAACTGAGCGCATACGGAATCCAATACCAACCACGAGCGGCCTACAAGGCATAGGTCCTAACTGACTTCTTGGTAGAATATACTGGAGAAGAAACACCGTTAGGCGACGAAAAACTAATATAGACTCTCCAAGTTGATGTATCAACCACCACTGGAGGTAGAGGTACGGGCCTTGTGCTGACTGGCCTACATAAGGTCACCATTTGTTAAGCCCTCAAGTTCAAGTTCGATTCCAACAATAATGAATTTGAATATGAGACGCTTATCACCGACCTGAAGCTGCCCAAGGAGATCAAGGTTGAGCAGCTACGAATATTCTCGGAATCCATGTTTGTTGTACAGTAGGTTCGAGGTGAATATGAGACCAAAGACATCACCATGGTTAGGTACTTAGAGAAGGCGAGAGGGCTCCTAACAGACTTCCCCTCTTGGGACATCGAGAAAATCCTTCAAATGGAAAATTAAGTGACCAACTGGCTATCTAAGCTAGCTTCTACTAGCATACGGAAGCCCAAGATGAAGGACAACAAGATCTTCATGCAGTACCAGTCGGAAGAAAACATAGCTCCAAACCCGACTGAAATTCTAGAACTAACCACGACAGCACTAGAGCCATGCTGGATGGATCCCATTCGGAGCTACTTGGAGGAAGGAACATTGCCAGGGGACAAGAGGGAGTCAAAGAAGCTTCAGTACTATGCTACCAATTATACACTCATCGATGGCATCCTATATCATAAGGGAATCAGCCTCCCCCTACTCTAGTATCTTCAAGAAAGGGAAGGACTGCGTGTCATGGAAGAGCTGCATGCCAGAGTGTACAATAATCATATCCAATCCCAAGCCCTATACCTTTGGGTTCTACGGCTCGAATATTATTAGCCTACCATGAGGTAGAACACAAAGATTATAGCCTAGAAGTGCCCGCAGCGCCAAAAGCATGCCCCAATCAGTTGCGTACCCAACACCGCACTCTAACCCCTATCGAGCTCGTGGCTATTTGCCCAATGGGGTATCGATATCCTCGATACCTTCTCGAAAGCATCAAGAAGACAACAGTTCATAAGGCTATGGCCAAAATTACAGAGAGGTGTATAGAGTCATTTGTTAGAAACAACAATCTCTCCTGGTTTAAAGTCCTCTATGCACTGATCACGGACAACGGCTGACAATTTAACAACCCCAAGTTTAAGGAGTTCTCTGTCAAGTACAACATCGACGTGCACTTCACTTCAGTTGCCTACCCCCAATCGAATGGACAAGCAGAGGCGACCAATCAAGTCATTTTAGATAGCCTTAAGAAGTATATGTTCTGATCTAATGGTGCCTAGGCCAATGAGCTACCTAATTTCTTATAGGAGTACAGGACCATGCACCGCACTTCGAAAGGTGAAACCCCCTTCCATCTGGATTTCGAGTAAGAAGCTGTCCTCCCTATCAAACTTGAACTCCCCAATATTCGAACTCAAAATTTCGACGCCGCCCTGAATAACTCATTGCTACAAGCAAGCATTGATACAATTAAGGAAATCAGAGACATCACTACTGCTCGGGTTACTATATACCAATATCGAGCCACTTGGCATTATGATCAGAAGGCCCAACACAAGGAATTTAAAGTCGGCGACCTAGTGTATCGAAAATTGGAGGCTTTTAGTCTACGAGAAGACCAAGGCAAGTTAGCCCCTAATTAGGAAGACCCAATCAGAGTCAGGGAGAAATTAGGTAATAGAGCATATAGGCTGGAAAGGTTGGATGGTGAACTTATCCCGCGTACATAGAACAGCAACAATCTATGCCTCTACTTTGATTAAAATTTCATCATGTACAGTTTTATTTTCAATTTGAGTAAAAATAAAAAGCTCTTAATTGATTGTGTACTTCTCTCTCTCTCTCTTCTTTTGTTTCAATCGCCTTGCCAGCCTTTCAAAAAGGCACAGGAATAGTTATTTAGGCAAGTTGGAATGCCACCAACCTGACCCCCTTAGGTTAACCTTAGCAAGGGGAAACACCTCTTACATAGAAGAACTTCCACAAATCAGGCGGGTCGAAACACCATCGACTTAACCCCTTTAGAGTAACCTTAGTAAGAGGAAACACCCCTTGCATAAAGGAACTCCCACGAACCGGATAAGATGGAACGCCACTGACCTAACCCCCTAAGGTAATCTTAGCAAGGGGAAACACCCCTTACATAAGGGAACTACCCTAACAAAATCTCGACTAAGGGTCTATAAAATTTACAAAGAGAATAACGAAGGGCTTTCGAAAAAGTTCATTTATTTATCCTATACCTTTATTTACAGAGCAAAGGCCGACATCCCGACCTTAACCACATTAAAAAAAAAAAAAAATTCAGAACCTCACTACCACCTGAGATCGACTAGTTTAGGTAACTCTGAAAAATCAAAGGCATCAATCTGCTCCAAGCATTGATCCATAGGCACTTCAGTTGGAAGGCCTTAAGCCACAAGATAGCACAAGACGTACGAATCAAGAGCGGTAAGACCCCCCACGGGTAAATCTTCCCCACGGACAGCTTCTGAGGCATCCTCCTACTAAGTTACCAAAGCAGGGCCAGATATAGAAGAGCCTTGCCCTACCCTGCCCTAGCACCAAAGGACATGCCTGTGTCTTCAACGGCTGCCTAAGTGGACTCCCCCCGCACCAAGGCTTCCCTCTTCTCGTTGAATATGGGTGAGTCCAGAAAATCGAGGAAGCTCTGGTCTAAATATAGATAATAGGAGAGGATTTCTCTCCTAGTGAAGCTGGCGGAATCAGTAGATAGGTCCTCCAGCTCCTCTAACTACTCCTCAATAACCCTGTAGTCGGCGACCGCCTTCTTTGCGGTAGCATTGTTAAAGACCTCCCTGCTCTCCATCTTGGAGATGATCACTTCCATCTCCAAAACCTGCCCTGTAGCTCCCCGACTTATTACTATATAGTAGCCTTCAAGTTGGCCAACTCAAGCGACATGGCCTTAACGCCCTCACACTCGGATGCCTTCATTGCCAGCTTAGTTTTCAACCTGGCTACGAAAGCCTTTAGCTCGGCATTTTCTTTTTCGATTCAGGCCCTAGCTATGCCCTCTTCCTCCAGTCGTTGCAAGTGACGAGCCTTCATCTTCTACTAGTTCTCCAATCAAGCCTTTAGTTCTATGACCTTTCGAGCATCCCTCTCTACTTTGCCCCTCTCCTACTCTACATGCTTAAGCCTCGCCTGAAGCCCTACTACCTACACAACAGAGCAACGGAGGCTCTTGTTAGCTTAAGAAAATTTTCTCAAGTACCTCCTACTAGAAGTCTCCGCCCCTAGTAAGCACTTCTTCTGCCAATGTAACTCCTCCCGCAATCTAGTTACCTCTTTTTGTGTGGCATGGGACTTACTCAACTCAAGGAGCACTTGGCCGTAGTACTACAAGATGAAAATAAAACGCACAAGTTAGTACCAGATCCTAAAATACAACACCACAATAGCATGGAAGATCTACCTGCCGCATTAAGGTACTCAAGTGGCCTCCAGTTTGTATGGGGTCATCTGCAACCTCTTAGGAGATCCTTTCCAGCAAAACCTAGTCACCAGGGGTATAAAACCCCATTGAAGCCTAGTAACTGAGGGTTAGATGCTACAATGTCGGGTCACCAGTACAAACCTCCCATTTCGGCCGTAGGATCTTTCCCTAGGCCCTCTTTTTCTCCATCTCAGGGGCCCTCCTCTTCAACGCCTCGTCTAAGGAAGTATATGGCACTTCTATGAATGAGTCTGGCGCCAGCCCCATCTTTCGGAAGTTGTTGAGGACATCTAAAAAATCATCCCCAACGTCATCCATGCTCTGGAAAGGATGAGCCAAGGGTCACTCATTCCATTTCCCCTTGGCCAAAGGTTCCCTTGCCAGGGGCTTTTGCCTCTTTGTCCTTGGACCTAACTCCTCGAGTACCTCATGAACCTTCGCAGTTGCGGGTAGGGTGGCTATCTTCCTAAATCTTCCCTCAACTACCCTCAGAGGGGAAAGTACCTACACATCGTGCCCTTCCACGTCAACACCTTCATCACCTACCATGATGGGCTCGGATGAGTGGATAGCAGGAACAGGCAGAGCCACACTCAAAGGTGCTACGGCCGTCGGCTTATCTCGAATGACAAGGGGAATCCCTTGAGGCACAAACTTTGACCGTGGCTTGTTGGTCCCTTTAGGCTGCGGCTAACCTGCCTTTGATCGCGCCTAGCGTCGGCTCATCAAATTGTCCACAGATGGACGAGGCACCCTTGGAGCGAAGCTCTTGCCTATAGGAAGACCAATCTAAGGGTTTGAAAAATAAAATAAGGACAAATCAAAGGAAACTACCACTACAATTTGTAAAACACCGCCGTGACTAGCATGACCAAGGAAATCCACTTATCCTACAAGTATCGAATGAAGCACCCCAACACTAGCACAACAAACGGGTTTGTAAAAATAAACTAGTACCTTTAACCCACTTCTCCGCCACAGCTTTCTTCATGTTGGGGAAGAGCTTAGAGATTGGGCACCAGAAATACCTTTCTATGGTCTTTACAGCGTTGATCTGCTAGCTACCTCTTAGTTCCATGAAGGCCAAGATCTCCGGGACTACCTTAGCATCACTCGGCCCAAACCTCTTCTCACCTACAATATAGACCATTCTAGTCCACCGGGTTTAGAAGGTGACCTCTTCGAGTAGCTCCACTACTACGTATTCGTCCTACCAGCCCTTGATCGAGTTGACAAGGCTACAGAACAATTTCTTTCCCAAGCGCAGTTGAAGGTAAGGCCATCCCCCAACGCTCTACCACATGTAGAAGTTATAGAAGAGCTCGAGAGTAGTCCTTATCACCAAGCATTCACAGAGCACTTGGAATGCCTTCAACACTCTTTACCCATTAGAAGGGATTTGTAATAGGCTGTAACGGTAGTAGTAAAAAAACTCCCTCTTAAAATGACTTGGGGGGAGGCGCTGTCTAAACTCTAGGCACTTCTCGAAAACCGCAAAGCGTCTCCCTGATAGCAAGGCTACCCTTTCATCCTTGCGCAGTAACCTAATATGCCACTCGGGTATCGCCACCACGAGAAAGTTGCTGATGACCTAGTTGAGGGTAGAATCCTTATTTTTGTTTATATGGTTGTCGAGTTCCTTCCCTATACTAAGAGCGTATCCTTAGCGGGGAGCAAGAGAATATTCGCATACACATCTCTAAAGATGGCATTGATGATTCTAGCCTTGTCCAATACTTCCACGACCATCCTTATAGGTTAGTCGAGTTGTACTAGTGACAACACTTCCCTCTCCTACGCCCAAAGAGGATTACTCCTTGTAGAATCTAAACTAGAGGTAAGTTCTAGCAAAGAAGAGTTAGCCTCACCCCTTTTGATAGACATGATTATGATTCTTGAAAAGAAAAATTGAAGCTTTTGAAGAAGGTTTGAGAGTTCAAACGCAAACGCATAAATTATGACAATTGAGGGAAAAGATTATATAAAAGCATTCTCTCTTTGCAATCCTCCTATTTATAGGAAAATCACCTAGGAAGCCGTACAGGCAATTATAAGGATACATATAAATACAAATCCCTTAGAATGCTACCTAATAGATACATGGAAAGCATCTCGATCAGATGACTACCTTTAAAAAGGCAAAATGCATGTAGTTACATACTAGTCTACTGCAACACGACACCTATCACATTGCATTTAATGCACAGAATACAAGCGAGCAACAGTTGCATTTTGAAAGTCCTTTTAACAGGAAGCTTCTTCAAGGCCCTTCCGATCTACACCTAGTCAACGTTACGAAGACATGACAAAGCTATGTCCGCTCGATCCCTATCAGGCCTTATTCAAGCAGACCGATCCATAGCATTGGAGCACCTTAACACCCTTACTCGCCTAGCCTCTAACACTTTCAAACTGACAGACTACTGCCTAAGATGACTCACCACTTTGGCCCTTCTCACCTTAGATCATCTATCACTTCGGATCTACAACTTCATCATGTCGACATCATAGCATTAGATTGAACTTCCTGGAGTCGAATTGATCACATCTAAGCGGCCTGTGTACTCTTTCTCCTTGCCTCTTCCTCAATACTGGGACTGCAGGGGGGGCAAGTGTTGATAAGGTATTTTGGGCAAGGATCTCTTAGTCCCGACCAAATCCACTAAGCCTTACCTACCTAGGTTCGCCTCTGTAGGCCTTGGACCTAGCCCTTAATGGCTTAAGCCCATGAAGAATTGTAATGGCTATAAACTATAGAATAAGAATAAAATAGTCACGTCCTAAATATTAGGGACACGTCGAACATAATAGCTCCACTATCCCACAGTTGTAAGAGAAGATCTCTTTCACCAACTGATCTCCAACAGCCGGCTCCACTCCACTATAAATAACAAACATCTACCTAACAATAACGCTCTCTATAAACTCTGTATTCTAAGCCTGCGCACTTAGTATTCTAATCCACAAAAAGCCTATTACTAACTTAAATATTGAAGTGGCCACGCCAGACAACCCCCTGGCGTCCCTTCACTGTGCATTGTTTTGTAGGCCCAATACATACAGATCTCAATCAACTATCGGCAAGAACTGAAGAACGACAAAGGGGATAAGACTCCTTTTGATCCCAGCCTAGTCCGTGCCTGATCTGAAGGGTTAATAGTTCAGTTTATAAACCGCATCAACCCATAGCAAAGTATATTAATAACTTCAAAAAGTTGAGGTTTTAAATTTGTAAAACCCAAACTCAAAAAAAAAAAAACAAAAGAAAAAGGTTATATTATAATAATAATAATTTTTAGAACTATAAAATAATGGAAGGAATATAATAATATAATAAAAACTTGAAGACTTAATATAGCTTGTAATTGGCTAAAGATGTTAGAGGCAATATTGTCAAGGAAAAAGATTCAGGCATTGATATGACATATAAACAGATATAAAGTGCTAAAAGCAATATTGTCATGGAAAAAAATCCAGACATCGGTATAGCATGTGATTACATATTAATAACATGGGCAATTTAGTCTAGGAAAAATTTACGCATCCCACTAAATCAAATAAACGTATCTTATATTACCATAACTCTCCCTCACCAAAAACATTACGATTTTTTTCTAACTTAGAAACCACACAAAAGTGCTCTCAAACTTAAAGCCAAAGTTCCGATTTAAGGGCTCAGGCATGAGAAAAACTGATGAATCTTCATGAAAATGCAAAGATACAACAATTTTGAGTAAGTCATTCGTCTACTTAACATATAAATTCGTTTTTCGTCAGCAAGATGTCATAAAAACCATAAAGATTTCTGTTTTTGTAGCTTTACGCATTTATAATTTGAGTCTAGAGTGTTTCTTATCAAGAATTACATGTAAGTATTGTTTTTGCCCTTTTTCATTAAGGAATTATTAGTTTTGTGGTTTTGGTGTGTGCTTAATGAAAGCAGTTGATGAGGTAGATAAGAATGATGGTGATATGGTTACGACATAAATTGCATGTTGTTGGTGTTGTCAAGCCGGTATTGGAGTGTAAGGAGTTGGGGTATACGGTACAGTAGTGTGTTCGCATCGTACGTAAGTGTGGTGAATTTGTATGTGTATGTTTTTAACATACGTGAATTCGTAGGCATGTGGTGTGTGGTATATATATGTGCAATTAGAGTGATGTCATGCATTGTATGTATGTGTGTATGGATGTGAGACAAGGGAGAGGAGGACATGTATAGGTGTGTGCTACTTGTGGGGAAGGGAAGAGAGAAAAGAAAAGATGATGAGAGGGAGAGAGAAAGATGGGACAAGAAAGAAGGGTAAAGAGAGAGAGAGAGAGAGAGTTATATTATGGAACGTTAAAAAGTGTATAGAAGGATATGAAAAGATATGTAAAGTACAGTTCAAAATTTCGAACGTTGAGGCAAAGGGTTGAATAAAAGCAAAAGAGTGTTGAGTTGAGTTAATGATTAATGAATTGAGTTTTGAATCTAGTATTATATTTGTCACTAGGTGCTAAGAGTCGTGTGGTGCCAAACTTCATTGAGATAGGAGTACTAGGTACAAGATACATGCTTGTTGATTATGTATGATAGATTAGTGTACATTAACTAGACTTAAATGAAACTTGGACTTAACTATTTGCTGTTTATGCTTGGCTTTGACCACCCACTGGTCGGGTCCAATGATGATGGTGAAGCATCTAGTAATCTTTGCACAACGTTGTCCCCAGTAGAGTTTTGCACTTAAAGAACCCAAGTAGATTTAGGACAGTTTTTGGTACTCAAATGATTGGGAAGGACCCAACACCAATACCTATGTAATATTTATATATTGTGTATATAGCAATTATGAGTAACCTTAAGTCTCAAGACGTTGAAACTACTATTTTTAGACTTAAATGACAAGATTTAAAATTGGTTGTTTGTTGCATTTATGTTAATACTCGTATGTGTGTTTGGCTCATTTCATGTATGTTTATGCACATGTGTATGGTATCATATACTAAGCGTTAACTCACCCTTTAGGGAATTGTTGTTTTTTAGCTGTAGGTTTAAGTTGTGAAGTTTATGGTGGTTATTCTTTAGGGGATGTGAGTTATGATTATCTGTATTATGTTGAGGAATGTGATCTTAGTTATTATGGTGACATGACAGAGATAGCGTGGTTTAGCTTTTAGGAGTAAACTATTAAGGATCATATGTTATTGTTTCATGTTATACATCTTTGGAGACTATTAATCGTTTGGAGTCATCTATGACTCCTTTAAATGATGTTACTTTAGATTATATGTCTTAGACTTATATCATATTAAAATTCATTCACTTGTAACAATTAGGTTCCTTTACTATTGCAGTATGTGGAAATTAAGTGGTCAATATTCCACTTTAATTCATATTTGAGGTTATGAAATTGCAAGTAGACATATTTCATGTAATTAGTTTGTAGATCTTAGATAGATTACAGGTTTCTAGATGTCTAATGTGTTAATAGAAGTTAGGGATACATGGTAGGCTATAGCATTACAGGTTCTGGAGCGTTACAAAATTAAAGCATTTACTAAGCATTGATGCAATGCAGGATCCATATGAGGGCAACTGGTAGCTAGTGATTCAAGGCAATAATCCAATAGTGTATTTTCCAAAAAGTCTATTCTCTTACTTAGGTCATAGTGCCATCTTTGTTCAATGGGGCGGAGAAGTGTACAGTGGAAATGTGAGGAAGACTCTTCATACAAAAACCTTCAAGGGAAGTAGAGAACATGGTGAAGCAAAGTTTGGTGTAGCTTGCTATATGAACCACATTAGGATTATAGATTGGTCTCAACAGTTGAAGTATCCAGATTGGGTCAGCACAACACAAACTGAAATTTATTGTTATAGTAGGGTTAACTATAGAGAAGGAATAATAGGTGAACCCACATATTACTTTGATGGGCCTAATCAAAGTCACCTATACCCTTAAATGATTTTATTGGATTATTGTTTTAATAATTGTTAAGGTATATTTTCTTTTGTTATAACTAGAGGAGATGCATCCGTGAAATTCATTATATGGATAAAGATTATACATATTGAACTTGGGAGTCCAATTATGATTTTCGATAAGACAAACGATCTAATTAAACTCATATAACGTTGTCTTGAAAAACAAATATTACAGTTTAGTTATGAAGTAAGTGAAAAACAAATATTTTAGTATAATGACTTGACTCAAAATCAAAGAATTTGTATGATAACTTGATGAAAACGGATTCAATTCATCATGAGATATAGATGAGGTTATGAAAAACTAGCCATTTTACAATTATTCACAACAGTTAACAAAGAAGAGAATGAGCAATGACCAAATTTTCTTAAGGCCCATAAATATATCACTTGGCAAACATTTTCAAGAGAAAATTCTCAAGAAAAACTTATATACATTTATTCTTGCTTTGATCATTCTTTTATATAGAAAATTCATTGCATTTTAAAGTATGAAAGTATAGTGCTAATAAGTGTGATTGAGTTGTAGTTTTCAATGCACCATATATGGTTGAGGTTATTGTGATCTTAATCACTTGTAAATCTAATTTTTAAGGACCATAATCAATAAACTATGTGTGAAGGCATCTTTAGGACTAAACTGAATGTATAGGAAGATGTTCATATAACCTTACAGAGCTTTGGCGCGAAATTGAATTTTCATGCAACCTTTCACCTGCAAACAGATGATAAAAAAAGACCATACCAATCTAAGAGGATATGTTACAAGGTTGTGCTTTGAATTTCAAGGAACATTAGGATTTGATATTAGTAGAGTTCACTTATGATAATAGCTATTAAACGACTATACAAATAGCACATCGTGAAAAATTATATAGATGGAAGTGTAAATCCCTAATGCATTGGGAGGTTAGTGAAAGAAAAACTTTAGCTCTCGAACTTGTTCAAAAGATAATGTACAACATAGTACAAGTACATAAGTAGAGAATGTCACTAAACAAAGTTGTCAAAAGAGTTATATAGATAAGAGAAGTCTAACCTTTAGAATTTTAGGCAAGTGACCATACCCTTTCCAAGATCACACCTAATAAGGGAATAGTGCACTTTCACATAAATGGGAAACTAAGCCTTAAATACATTAGGCCCTTTGAGATATTGGAGAGGGTTGGTAATGTCACTTATAGAGAAGGAATAATTGGTGAATCCACAAATTACTTTGGTGGGCCTAGTCAAAGTTACCTTAGCACTTGAGTGATTTTGTTAGATTAGTATTTTAATAATTGTCAAAGGTACATTTTCTTTCATTATTACAAGAGGAGATGCATCCAACTAAAAAAAGAATTATCAATTCATCATATAAATAAGGCTTATGAGTTTAACTTAGGGTTTCACTTATGATTTTCAATAAAACAATCACTTGTGATTAAACCCACAAAGTGTGTTACCTTAAAAAAAAAATTTTGGTTAACGCGCAAAGTAAAACTTCATTCGAATAAATATTTTAGGATTAATCTATCGTCTCCTTGCAAACTATAATATAAAACAAGGAAAAGAAGTTCTCTCTTCTCCTCATAAAGAAGTTATCTCTTCTACTCATATAGAAGTTATTAACTCATTGAACAATTCTAAAGTTATTTTCTCTCAATCAAGAAATCCAGCTCCCTTAAATGTCAAGTTCCCTCTTGTGACCTTTAATAGGTAAGACTTTCTTCAGTTTCTACCTATCAAGAATTCAAGTATTATATTAAGAACGTGCGATGAAAGACAAGATAATTGTCGCGTGCTTTTGTTTTTCTTCCTTGGTTACAATAAATCCTAATTCCTTTTTGTAATATTGAGAAACGATTTCATTAATCTATAAAAAGGGCTTAAAAATTCCAATTTTATGAATTCTTGTTGAAGTAGAATCAAGAATTCAAGGATTATGTTAAGAATGTGCAATGAAAGACAATATAATCGTTCTGTTCTTTTGTTTTCCTTCCTCAGTTTCAATAAATCCTTGTTCCTTTTTGCAATATCAAGAAAGGATTTCATTAAAGGTATCAAGGCTGTGAATTCCATTCAAATCATTCTTGATTGATTGAAAAATTTGAAGTAATCAATTCAAATCTATTTAATTCTCTTTTCCTTAATCCTAACCTTAGAATTGTAGAATTTGATTATTGTGCATTCAATAAAGAATCTAAGAATTAGATTATTAAAGAATATGTTACAATTTTTAGTGTGATTTCATAATTTGGCAATTAAAGAAGAGATTTAGTTAAAATTTAAATATTTGGACCATTAGAATTCACATAGGATCAACCCTCGTAGTAACTATAAGCTAAAAAACCTACAACCATGGTTAGTTGGCCTTAGTTAGCACTCCTCCCTCCAATCAACGATGACATTTGATTGGCCATAAGGTAAAGTTCAATGACCTTGCAACCTGAACTAGTAGTCTCTCACTCTTATTAGGCAATCAACTAACCCCCTCTTTAACCCAGTGGGCAATTGTGTTTTCTTAGTGCAATTGACCTAACTGCCTTCTTTGTCCTATTTTTAGTTCTTTTAATCCCTTGCATGGAGCCTTTAGGCTTTAATTGCAATTTAAAGTAGAAAACCAAATCCTTAGTTCTTAGAATTATAATCATTGAATAGAATTAGGTTTCAATTCTTATTGCGTAGTGGATTACAAGTGTTGGTTATATAATCGCTAATTTTATCAAGAAAATCAACATATTACCAAGTGTGTAATTGTTGTATGTTATATGTGCTTGCTAAAATAGTGAATTGAAATAACAAATATTTATCCCATAAAATGTTTGTGTTGCTTGTTCATGGCTACTTGAACTTGTGGATGGCAGCCTTAGATGGGAGTATAATGATCTTATACTTCTTGTGAAGTAGTTGAATTAGGCACTAAGGTTGCTAAGGTAACTTATTGGATTGTCAATATTGTAGGTAGATCTAATTAGTCAAGTGAGGCAATAAGAAGAATGTTATAGGTAGATTTAAATGTTGATAACAGGTTAGTAGATGACAAGCTCAGTATGAGACAATTAATGTGTTGAATAGATGGTATAAGATTGACCTTTGTATGATATGTGATGATGTTGTTATGTTGTTATATTATTGATTGTTCTATGGACTAAGTTAAGACTGCATTATCCCCGTGTGCTGAGTTGTTGTTTTGACACATGTGGAACAAAAGTACTATTTCAGATCTTGAATTATGTCTTGGACGAAATAATAAATCTCTCTAGACATGCTATATGCATTTGGTAAAACACTAAGCTTGTGGCAATTATGACATGTATTTTCTGTAGTAGCTATGTATGGGTTTCACAACTCATCCTATTAGGATTTTATTGTTTTAAGTAATGAAGATGTACTCTTTGATTCTACAATGAGAATGGATATGAGTTACATAACGAGAATGGGTGCAATGTAACTATGGTTATTACGGATGAGGATTAGAGGTCAAAAGATATTAAGAGTTTTCATTTTGTTGATTGAACGAGTGGATTTAATTGTTTCTCTTATGGAAGACTTTATATTTAATTTTTCCATGAATTATGTAATTGGAGTTAATAACATGAGAGATTATGAGGACTCTTATATAATTGTAGATGTTAATAAGTATTTAGAATCTTTGCAAGCTCATTTTGTGGTATGAATACGTGGTGGAGCGTCACACCATGTACAGGACACAATAATAATGTTAAAAATATTTGATACGCGATGTATCACAATTATAGAGAGAAGCCAATCGACCAATTGATTATTTAACAAACAAATCTACAATTTCTAGGTCTTTTTTTTTTAAAAAAAAGTTCTGATTTCTTTGTTCTAAAATGGTTCTTCTCGCGGCTTAATCTTACCAGATCAGAAAGATGGTGATGTTGGTCACCCGGATATTGATGAGTAACCGCCACTATGATGATATTATAGGTCAGCTTTCCGAACCAAATCTGCCTTTTTAACCATCTAATTAAGACAGACAGATGAGGACAGAATCCAACTACAAAGACAAGCGTTGTAGTTCCATGCATGCTATCCATTTCCAAGCGGGTGCATAGTTTGTAACGCATCCATTGTTTTACCAATGCAAGTATTCAGTCGAAGGCTATTTTGGCTTGTATAAACGCTCATTCCTTGACGGATGGATTATATTTGGTTGCCTCGTCTCTTAATAATTGTGATAATAATTGGTAAAAGAAAAATGAATAAATAAAGGTGTTAAGATCCTTTTCTTCCTTTTTTTTCTCAACTCAATTACTTATAAAACTTCGAAAGATATTTATTGGGAGATCAATTTTCATGTTACTAAACAACAACAGGCTTGATATATTACAATTATTGAAAACGATTTTTAAACTTTCTTTTACATTGGTCATAATCAAAACTTTTCTTTTTGTCAAACATTATAATCAAAACTTTAAAATGATAAAATATTATCGTAACAGTATTAAGAAGTAGCAATGAACTTTACCCCAAAAAAAAAAAAAAGTATCAACGAAAAGTAAGATGATTTCATTTTCAAAGAGAAAAAAATGTTTTCCTCATGTATATTAGCATTTTTTTTGTTATTAATCACAGTACCAAACCCCTATTATTATCATCCACCACCACTTATTAGTAAAAACTGTTAATCTTCGTAAATTTTTTCAAGACTATAACGATGGTATTTAATAATTTTTATTATACCAAATACAGAAAAAATTCCAAAAGATATTACTGCAAAGGGAACAGCCTAAAAGGCGATAAAACCCTGTCATCTGTTGAACACCAACCCACCATTACGACAAACCAAGTTCTACGCAGTTATAAGAGTTCTACATTTTGTTAGAAATAAATTTTCTACCCTCCGCAAAATAAGAACAATAAAAGATATCGATTTTCTGTTTAGAAAGAAAAGAAAGCTGGCCTTCCCTTATCTCAATAAATTAAATTATTTTCTATCTCGATCGCGTCGAGGTTATAATAAAGGAAAGGTACAAAAATTAATGATAAATGCTATACAACAGTTTTTAACCTTCGTTTTTTTAGTAATTTATCTATACATTATAATTGTGCAATTGGTATACTTTTTAGAAGTTGCAAACTGCTGTCTCTATTAAACTGTATATTTACAATTTAATGCTTGTTAATAGTGTCTTAGAAATACTTTTTCACAACTTCTAAAGTATAGGTTTTAACTTGCAAAAAATATAAAGTATAAATACTAAATTGTTAAAAAAAAAAATGAAAGTTGGGATACTTCTACAGCTTTTATCTCCAAAAATTGTTACCTTTATATCTATTGCAAAGTAGCAATTGACATGTGTATGCTCAAATTGTAAAAACCGTTAATCATGTGAAGGTATATCATTTAGACTTTAACAGAGGAGAAATACTTTAATGTATTAACATGTCACTTATTGAGATTAGTATTAGGGAAATACCAATAATATGTTCAAATATTATTTCTATTTACTCACTACTCATTAAAACTCGTGATATGTTAATATTAATAAATAATCTCTAAATATTGAAAATTTACAAATACCCCTAAATATTGCTTAAACCTATAACATTTAGGGTTTTATCAACTTTTGATGTTTGATTGCATATTTTCAAAAGTTATATAAAGGTAAAAGTAAATTTTGAAAATATAGAGGTCCATTCATAATAGTTTATGGGGTATATTTACAATTATTATATATATATATGTATATATACAAACACATACATATGCATGAAAATTTTTCTAATGGCACATTTTGTTTGTAAAATTGAATAAGATAAAAATTAGAATTGCAATTCTAAGAAATGAAAAAAAAGAAGTAATAGCTATAGTTTCATTTGGGATGCCATCTCTTGGGTAGAAAAGGAAAAATGTTGGGAAAAAGAAAAAAAAATAAAGGAATGGTATAATGCCTTTGGCCATGTAAAGAAATTGCCATTTCTTATTTTATAGCAATAGCACTTTTGTTGAATAGTCATTCCGTCAACTAAACACAGAAATAACTCTATACAACAACAGAGATATCCTTATAAAAGTGAACCAAATATATATTGAAAGGGTAATTTATGACATGTCAATTAAGAGGTTATTGGTTTTTTCGACGCATTCCATACTTATATTACTGTAGTTATAGTTAGCTACTATAGCTTTCCATACTCATTTCTTTGCCTTTGTTGCCCGTATCTATCCTGCTTTATTTTTATGCTAGAGACTCTTCTTCCTTAAATTTATTTTTCCTTATTTTCCGTGGAGACTGTCAGGACTCTGGACACAATGACGATGTTAAAGTTGGGTTTAGTCATTTTCATGGCATTTTTTTGGGTGAATGTGGCTGAGGGAAAACATCATAGGAAAATTTTGCAAAATCGAATTTCTTCAGAAATTCATAGGAAACTCAAACTTTTGAATAAGCCCGCGGCCAAGAGTATTAAGGTTTGTTCATTCCATCCTATTAGTTTACCATGCATTTCTTCTTGTTCTGATTAATGTTGTTGCAGTTATCTGATAACTCCAACGAATCTTATATACTGGGAAATAATGAGTTGA
Source organism: Lumnitzera littorea (assembly GCA_024138015.1). NCBI lineage: Eukaryota > Viridiplantae > Streptophyta > Magnoliopsida > Myrtales > Combretaceae > Lumnitzera > Lumnitzera littorea. The sequence goes on along the minus strand of JAMXBB010000007.1, from coordinate 10,007,851 downwards.
TTACAGGAACAAATATGGGCGTTTTCACTTTTTATCATATATATATATCTGTGTTTTGGTTTTGTACACTTTACTTATATGTGTTTTCTCTTAAAAAATTTAGTTAGAGGCTAAAAATAAATACGTGGAACCTATGTGCAACAAATAAAAATGATCGAAAAGATCCTTGTTTCTCTGATCTTAATATGGTTGGATCTTTTTCTTTTTCCTTAAATATCCCACGTGTTTCTTTTTAATGTCTAGCTAAAAACAAGGTATTAAATACCAAAATTCATATATACAAAGTGAGAAAATATGAAAAAGTAGATATGTATATTTTGTAATTGACCTTGTAACAAAAATATTAATTTCATGATTTCTTTGGTAATAAATTTTTGGCCAAAAGGATTTGTTGTAGTTGGGGTTCTTCTAATGTTTTCTCTTCATAGATAAGCTTGCATTTACTGATATTCCAATGGTAATATTAAGGAACATAATTGAAATTTCACATATTTGGAGACTGATCACTAAATATTTGGATCTGCAGAGTGAGGATGGAGATATCATTGACCGTGTTGATATATACAAGCAACCCGCTCTAGACCATCCATTACTGAAGGGGCATGTCATACAGGTCAATTTTTGTTTATTTAATTTTCATTTGTTCAGAGATTCAATAGCTTATCATCCAGTTATTATAATTAAGCATTATTACCTTTGAGTTCTGATACTTCATGGTTGAAACTAAAATAATGATGGGAGTTTTCTGATTAAATTATTTGAAAGCTTTAGCTTGCTGATGTCAGCTAATATTTAAAGTAAAAGCATGTGGATTTAACCTTTAATGTAAAGCAAAAGTTATTCATCGAAAAAGGAAAATGAAAACTTCTTATCTCAAATTTAAAGATTTTAGTGTTTCTTTATACAATATGATCACTTTCGAATTCAATAAATCAATTTTGATTTATTGTAAATCATACCCATTAAGAGTAAAAAAAAAAAAAAAGGTATTATCAATGGTATAAAAGAGGCTTTTGACAATTTATCATAGAAGCTATCTATAGCTTTTTTAACCACTAATGGATACTATTTTACTGTAAATCAAGAGTAATTTATTAAATTTAAAAGTAACTATACTATATAGTGACTTTTGATTGGTGGAATAATAAAATTTTTCCTAAAAATTTACCTTTGGAGAAAATTACAAAAGGCAACGTTAGTCCTTTCTTTATCTACATATAATATATACATGTATTTAATTTTAAATGTTATAACGGAATTTAAAAGGGGGAAAAAAAAAAGATAGACATGTTCGATCCTATTAAAGAATAATGTCTATGTTATGCAACCATAGGGCCTTAGTAGTCCTTTCAATTTTTCATTAACATTTTTGTCCTGGGTAAATGTACTTTATAAGGAAAATAATCATATTCTTCAAAGAGAATCCAAGTGACTTTAAAAAAAAAAAAAGGAAGAAGAAGAAAAAAAAAAGAACCAATAGAAAAACATAATCAATAATCACTATGATTTCTTTGTTTAGGTTTTGGATTAGGTCTAACAATTATCTATTTATATTACTAAAGCTAGAAAAAAAAAATACCTTAAGTAATCGCTCCCTATAAAATTACTATTTAACATCCAATTAAAAATTATATGATGAAAAAATCAATACTAAAAATATTATAAATATATTATAATATACTTAAATTTAACATTTTTCGTAATTTCCTCTTCCATCTCTCTCTCCATTTCGTAGTAACCTAAATCATGGTCATCTCCACTCTTCCATATTCAATTCCAATGTCACTCCCACTACCTATATATCCTATAAAACTTTCAACTTTCATGTAAATTTAAAATTATACACATTCATAGTCACTTAAAACTTCCTTATCTATCTATTGTTTATTTATCATATGAAGCAAAAATATTTATTTGTAATATTTTTTTCTAATTTTTCGTAATAATTGATGTCAATTATGACCAGATCATTAATTAATTCACATGTACATTCTTAATTCACATGTACATTCTTCATTCAAATAAAAAAGGAAAAAGTTTATTTTTATAAGCACTTCTAAATATGATTGATTTATTTAATTTTTTCAACAAATTATTTTATTCAATCATTTATTATTTTTTAGCATCTGTAACATGGATGCAACATCCGCTAATACCTATTAATATGATTTAGTATCAAGGATGCACAATAGGATCCAAAGCAAGTATGATTAAGGTCCAACCCTCATACATAATTTACCATATTGATGTCATTACAACTTGTGATTGATTTTAACATTTAAAACTATCATAAAAGTTATCTTGCTACTCTGGAAAACCTATAAAATTTTTGTTCATTTTTCTTAAATGACAATAACATGATGCTATCATTGACAGGGAAGAGAGGAGGTGTCCATTTGTTATACTCAATAATTCATTATTGTATACTAAGTACAAGTTTTAATGTGAATACACCTAAAATTTATTAAAGCGACTTTATTACTTGTGCCTTAATAACAATTTCAAGAGGAAAGGAAGATAAATTACATTCCTTTATGAATAAATGTTCCTCTGATAAGGAATGTTTTCCTCATATCTTTCTCTTCTTTTCTTTTTTTTTTTTTTGGTTTTTCTAAATTTTGAATGGATAAAAATGTGTTTTGAAAAAAAGAAAGGTACTAAAAACTTTTTATGAGGGAACTCAAGATAAAACTATGAGTTTTTTTTTAAAAAGATAGTTTCTTAAAATATTGATATGATACCTAAAAAGTTGAAACAGATTCTTTAACAATAAACATGGTTTTAAGGGACAATTGCAAATATGCCCCCTTTTATTTGCTTTATGTAAATTTAATCCTCTTATCTTTGAAATTGTGCTTTTTAAACCCTTAGAACCTATATATATATATAAGTGCATTTTTTAGGCTTTGACACACTTTTTTCAAAAGATAAGGTCTAATCTGCATAATTTTAAATATAAAAGGATTAAGTAGTGTATATGAAGTAAACTTAAGAGGGTGTATTTTCAATCACTCTTTTTTATATTTTCAAGATGACAACTAAAATAAAAAAAAATTTGATGAATAAATAGTCAAATGATTAATTAATTAATTAAAAAATAGAATTTGAAGTTTATTATGAGATAATTGATGTTTGAACAATCAATGGTTAGAAACTGATATTGCAAAATTTGGCCTCGCCAATTTTTTCTTTTTTCGAAGAAGGCATCAAATATGTAAGGGTTGGTGGTTGCTTTTCTTCTTATCTATTATTATATTTCATTTTTGTATTAATTTTTTATTTTTTCAAACCATAATAAATAAAGAGCCAATTATATCAAAGTAATTATATTAGAGTTAAGTCGTATATTCATACTTTTTAAACAAATTCAAAGTAGCATGACTTTATGATATAATATCACCTCCTTCTCAATCTTTATGAAAAATGTAGTTGGAAAAAATATTAAAATAAAAAAGTGAGAAAAATCAAATTGAATTAATTAAAGTAAAAAATATGTAATTGGATTTTGCCTCCTTTTTTACTAACTAATATTTATTTAATTTTTTATTCATCAATGTCTTTTTTTTTTTTTAAATTTTAGTTGTCATCCTTTCTTCTTAAAATTAAAAAAAAATGGTAAATTGCATATATACTCTATTATATTTGCTTCATGTGCACTTAACCATCTTATTATTGAAATCATATGTTTAGACCTTAAATCTTATAAAAATGTACATTTTGACTACTTTTAAAATTCCAAATGCACATATTCTAAAGATTCAAATGTCTAAACACCTTATTTCAAATATAAAAGGTTCAAGGGCACATGAAATAAACTGTATTTACAATTTACCCTTATTGTATACAAAGCACATGTTTTAATGTAGGAAAAAAGTCATATCCCACGTTCTATCCAATCAAGGGAAGTTCTAAATGTGGAAACATAATCTGCTATTTATCATTAATCAATTTCAATCATAATTAAGTTTATCAATGGTCTTGTAACCTAATGCTATGGACATTGATCTTTTAAATGGGATGGATCAAGTTTGGATCCTCCCTTCTCCATTATAATCATTAAAAAAAAATCATAATTAAGTTCAATTGGTTTTATCTATTCTTTTCATGTATTTTCTGTCTTTTGTCTATATCTGTATAATAGATATTTTACCTCTATTCGGCATCTATTGTGTATATTTATCCTAATATAAAGTTTTTAATTCGCATCATCCAAAAGTTTGTTATACAATAATGTTAAAACAATATCAAACTATTATTAAAACGACAAGCCAAAAAGGATTGAAAGAGTAGTTATCTAATGTAGATGAAACCGAACTTCAAGTTAGAAGATGGAAAGAAAGGAAACAAGTCTACAAAAGAAGTTACTCAATCTTGGAGAAAGAGTGGAAGCTGCCCTGGAGGAACAATTCCAATTCGGAGAGTCCGAGGAAAAGACTTGCTAAGAGCTACTTCTCTACACCGATTTGGAGTGAAATATCCTCTTGAAGACATCACTACAAATCAGAATGTTAATCAAAGCCATGTCTTGGCTCAGCATAACAACAAGACATACCGACTTCCCTATCACATAAATCGTTCGGTAATAAGCATGCACTAACGAATGTCATGCCATTGATTTGTTTCCTCTTTTGGCTTAGAGCATTCTTTTTATTTCCATCGTGCATTCTGACCTAATCAACTGATAAGTTATTCAAACTCTAATGTGATATTTGCTCGAGCTTGATTTAGATATGTTAAAGCCTTAACTCAAGCTTAAATTAGTTTAACTCGATGAATTCACAAACTCGATTAAGCTCTAGTAGAGTTTGAGTATACATATATCTCCGTTGAGTTTGATTTGAGTTCAAACTTTAATATAATCCTTATTATAAAGAATATAAATTTAGAATACAAATTTTCTTATATGAGAAAAGCTTAAATGGGCTTAGTAACAATGAACTAATACTCAGTTAATTGCCAAGGTCTTTATAAGACTTACTAAGGAGAAACAACACTCCTTTATAACGATCCCTCTCCTTTAAAAGAGCAGCCTAAGGCTTATAAGAAGCCTAATGGGATTCAAAGAACCTCTCTTAGAAATATTTTTCTTGTAAAATAAAACTAAGCCAAGTCATGAGTAGGCAAACCAATCTAATAATTCCTTTTCCAAGCCTTGCAAACTATATCTCCTAAGGATATCTTCAAATTGAGTATTAATCCCTAGACTCTATCACTAGCTCAAGAAACTAACTCATGGCATTAAACTGGGATAAAAGCCTTATAAAGTGCTAAGAAATATGATTATGCCTAAGAAAGATGTTTCACACCTCAATAAACTTAAGCTTAATTGTGATTAGCTCTACTAAGAGTATATAGACAAGTATTAGAGTATATAACATTATACAATAGTGAATAATGAAAATAGAGTAATAGGTAATAGGTAACATTGCATACAAAATCAAACTTTAGACCTAAATTGTGGATTGAATCAAAATTCTTCTTTTATCACTTCTTATCATTTTAGAAGTTAGCTTCCAATTTAAAACCAAACAACAAAGTAAGGTTTAGTTGTGTTAGGTTCAAAATCAAGCAACTTAAACCATACATTAAATCAGGTTGCATCATATGAATCAAATCAAACTAAACTAAAATAATATATTTTTAACTTTTAGGTTTAGTTCAAATTATGAATCAAACCAAACAATGTCATCTCTTGATGTGGGAGCATATAGAATGTGGAGAATCGAGTGAATATGGGTGGCTAGGTGGGTAAGAGAAAAACAAAAATCATTTGAACCATAAATTGAATCAACTAATCCTTAATTTCATTTTCAATTTGGTTTGATATTTGTGTTTAATATGTCAATATGTGATTTGGTTCAGACACTATAATTGAACCAAACCTTTTCAGCCCACCTAACCAATTCTATAATAATTGGGCAAAAAAAGAGAAAAAAAAATATCCTCTTGCCTCTTAAGCCAATGTCCTCTTATCACTCACTCATAGCAAATATGATGTCTTTTCAATAACATAAGATGCCATTTTCATCTCATCATGTGTTAATGAAACATACATTTTAGTACTTCTCATTATTCAAACTTCTTATTTTAGTCAATAGTGGTAAATCATGTCATTAATCTCAGTAAACTCAAATTTTCATTCAAGACTAGCTAGTTGTCGTTGTAATAAAAAAATGTTATGGGAAAAACCATGATGCTAACAAATTGATAGACAAATTATTAATAATTTAAACATAAAATTTAGAGGAATAATTGCAGTTGGAATGGTAAACTAAATTAAATGGAACTCTGAAATATAGTTTGATTCAATTTTGAGAATGTGTTCCTATGATTGGTGTTTAAACCTCCATTCTTCTCTCTTAAGTTACTTACTTTAGACTTTTTATGCTTCATGGATAGTGGTGTTGGTCTAAGCTCATGGAAGGGTCGCTGGTGATCCAGTAATCATGTTATGTAAGGTGGTAGAGTTATAAGAAAACTTCCTATGATTAAGCCAATGAGGGCCCTCCATTACTTAAGTTAGCAAAGGAAGGAGAAAAAGAGATAGAGAAAAGCATGAGTCTCAAGAGCCAAAAGAGTGACATGTGAACTCTCAGCTTCTAATCTTTATATCTTTGACTCCATGGCCTATTTATGAGACATGGAGCATACCTACTGAAGACAAGTGCAAGTCTAGGATTGGTTCGTGCATGATTGGTATAGGATATGCGTACATGATACGGGAGAGAACAAAGCTGCCGCACTAGTTGGTAAGCCTTGGGAGAGGCAGTAGTCACATCTAAAGTGAGTGCAGTTATCACATCTAGGGTGGCAAAGTACATAAGCCATACCACGAATGTCAAAATGCATTTAACAAGGAGGGAGAGAGAGCAAGAGAGACACCAAAGATTCCAAATCGTGCCTTGACCACATGGTGTTTGCTCGAGAGGTTAAGGCTAACACTATACAGTAAGGTTGGATTAAGGTAGCTTGAGGATTGAGGAGTCAAGCTCATAGAAGGTACTGGGTGGCATCTCTAAGGTACACGAGAAAGTCAAGGTGGAAAGGTGTTTGGAGTAGGTCTAAGTAGGCTATACTGACCCGGAAATAGATTGGATAGGACAATTCATTAGGTAAGATTAGAAGCGTACGTGAGGGACCTCAAGTGGTGGCGGCGGCTAGGGCCGTGGTGGTTAGGGTGTCAAGCAAGTGAAACTGTTGAAGAAAGCTTAGTTGGCCGACCTAAAGTAGTGCTCGAGAGTACCTAAGTAGGTAAAAACGGTATTACAAATCTCTCCTTCTATCATCTTGACTCTGAATGATGATCAATAAAATCACTTTCTTTGCTGGAAAAATAAAAAAAGGTAAAAGAAAATCCGATATTTTTTTATCAGGTAGCTCAATGATTTAATTTCTCGAATTCAATGAATTCCAAATGATTGTATGATGAGTAAACGGTCACATATTCTCATACCGCTGAGTATCTCATGCGTGTCATATTGCATATTACTTAATTTCTGTATTTGAAAATCAACTATCCTTTCCCCTATCGTTTAACTTATATTGTATTATTTTCTTTTTATTTATAGAAGAACTAATTGCCAAGAACTTAAATGTCCTTTGTCTAATTTCAAAATTCGATCCTACTTTCTTAATAGGAAGCAGTTATTCTGACCCTGGGATATAATTACATAGGAGTTCAAGGAGAAATCAATGTTTGGAATCCACAAGTTGATTCGCCAAATGACTTCACTACTGCACAAATGTGGGCTGTTGCCGGACCAGGAAGCAGATATGAAAGTGTTGAATCTGGTTGGATGGTTAGTCCCAAAATAATAATTTAAATTATCTGTTTTATTTCGATAATTACAATTGAAAGAAGGTATATATATATATATACGTTTTACGTTTTTAAGTGGTGTAAATAAAAAATATAAATAAATAATTTATTTATAACATGTTGTGCATAAAAAATGTTATTGATTTTTTGATATATCTTTATTAATCTCGTTAAAACATCTTTTGATTCAATGAGTAGCATATAACACATATGCCAAAATTAGTAGCGGATTTTAAAAAACTATTCATTACACCATCAGTAGATGAATCCAACTAGTAATTATGTATCACATATATATATATATATATATGTAACTTGTATAATACTGTAAATCTTTTCTCCTATTTATACTTAAAGGTATTTATAAGTTTTTGTATGCATCACATATTATAATTTTTTATCCTCTATTTAAATTTAAAGGTGAGCACACTAAGTATATACTACATATTACAATATTTATCCTCGCTTTGCATCACTCGAAATATACATCGTCTATTTATTATACTTGAATGCCAACATACATCCGCTTCATTATAATTATTCGTGTTTTATATTATTATTATATTAACATCTACTTTATGAATCTTTAAACTTTAACTAATTTCACATGCCGTGTCTTCCAGGTGAATCCTAAGCTGTATGGGGACAGACAAACACGGTTTTTCACCTATTGGACAGTAAGTGAAAATGCAGAAATAATTATTAAAATAAGAAAAACAAAAGATTAAATTTAATTAAAAGTATGAATCTTTTCATGTGTTTCTTATCGATAATCTCTTTCCTCTAGATTGCTATGTGTAACTAAAGATAATAATTTTTTTCCCAAACAATATTACAACATGGAGAAGTAGGAAATTCGAGCCCAGCTCATCACATCATGTCATTAGAGTAGGATGAGCTTAGTGATAAATGGTTCAATTAAGAGGAGAGACCATATTATAATGTAAGAATAAGATGGATAAACTATATGCATAATGAATATTGCATATTTTTGAAAAAGAAAAAAATAAGTGTATTATGTTTTTACTCTATAGTTTGCCTCTGTGCTTTTTGGTGGGATAATTTCAAATTTTATATAACAAATTTGAGTTTACTGAATATCACAATTAATTGAATTTGAACTTGTTAAATTTGCTATTTTACCATTTTTCAAGAGATGGCTTGATAATTGCTCATTGATGGAAGAATATAAATGGAATTGGGAAGTGGTTTAATGACTTTGATAAGAAAAAGACGATTATATATGATATTTAATAATTTGAAATTAAGTGTAAAATTTAATGTGTGTGTGCATATATATATATATATATATATATATATATATTTTAGGGAGTGACAACATGTATATGTAACAAAATGATATTCTTCATCTCACCTTTCTTTAGGTGAAATATATCGTCATCCTACTTTTATTTGTTTATATTTATTTCAGGTTGATGCAGCACAGAAAACAGGTTGCTTTGACCTGACATGTCCTGGTTTTGTGCATACAAACAAGGACGTTGCACTTGGTGCTACCATTAGTCCTATTTCTTCTAAATATGGACAGCAGTACGAGCTTCCAGTTGCACTAAATCTGGTTCTCTCTCTCTCTCTCTCTCTCTTAAATCATAGCAACTTAATGCCGAACACTCAACACAAGAAACTAGACCATAATGATCCATAAGAAATAAAGTGATTCTTAACTTAATCCCAAATTCTTAGCACAAACCTATAGTATAGAGGTCCATAGATTTAGTGATCCATCAGACCTAATGAACTCTTTGTAACATCCTTAGAATAATTTGAAAAGATCTTTAGTCAAAGGAGTTTCTTATGGTATTGGTGCAATACATGGATATTATGTTTGAATGATCATACCATTGTGGAAATGGGAGGAAATCGGCAGAAATGGAAGAAAATGCTTTATTTGACAACTTAAATTGAGAGCAAAAAATGATAGTAAAAGAAGAAAATGAGTGAAACATTTTTACTTTGAAATTCATTTCTTTCATTTATGAAATTTGGAAAGACATGGGTCGAATTAAATGGAAACGAGACGGTAATTATAAAATTACCTCTTATAACAATGTTTATCAAAATAAGGATAATTTTGTAAAACACTAATTTCATTTCCCTTTATTTCTTTTTCACAAAACCATATAAATAATATTAGATGGAAATATTTCTCCCCATCCCTTTCCCTTTCTTTCTTATGTTTTCAAACACAATGAAGAAATTATAGTTCTTTCTACTGCCCCTCGTTTCTCTTTCTTTTCCACTTGTTCCTCTTTCTAACAAAAATCACCGAACACAAAACTCATGCAATGCCTTTGCAATAAAAACGGTATAATTATAGTTCTAGCAAAATAATATTTTGTAAGCATCTACGCAGGATCCATACCAGGGCAACTGGTGGCTAGTGATTCAAGGCAACAACCCAGTAGGGTATTGGCCAAAAGCCCTATTCTCTAATTTGGATCATAGTGCCATCTTTGTTCAATGGGGAGGGGAAGTGTACAGTGAAAATGTAAGGAAGACTCCTCATACCAAAACCTTCATGGGAAGTGGAGAATATGGTGAAGCCAAGTATGGTGCAGCTTGCTATATAAACCACATTAGAATTATAGATTGGTCTCAAAAGTTGAAGTACCCAGAGTGGGTTGGCACAACACAAGATGAAGTTTATTGCTACAATGGGCTGAATTACAGAGAAGGAATTATAGGTGAGCCAACGTATTTCTTTGGTGGGCCTGGTCAATGTCACCTTTGCCCTTGAATGATTCTGTTTGATTATTGTTAAGAATAGTTTTGAAGGCAAGTTTAATATAAATAAGTTGTTAAATTAGGCACCAGTGCATATATTCTCTTCTTTTAGAAACTTCTAAGTTATGACATTATATGAAAACATGTGCTATTTCTTTTTAGAATTGAAATTATGAAGAAGTTATCACATAATAGTCTTGAATGATAACTTTCTCTCTTTCAGAGGGTAAAGAAGTTGGTTTCGTGAATCTAAATATCGTTTCTCTGTGTATAAAAAGTGAAAATGAACTCCATTTTCTTATTGTTGAATGTTGCTTGTTTTTTTTCCTCAATTGGAAAATTTAACCTTTTTCCTGAGTCATATATAGTCTAGAGCATACCAATTTCGGAAGATTTAAAGATCTTGGTAGGGTTATTTTTATTGTAAATATTAATATTTAGAAGTTAGAAATATTATCAAGGGG